>JACGTJ010008000.1:0-11504 GCA_014858695.1 Chrysomya rufifacies | reverse complement strand
ATATTCTAAATAAACAAAAGATCCTCACCAAAAGCTAAAATGCTAAAAATTGTATTGTTATGTATTAAAATAATATATGATCTACATAATATATTCTACAACAACTATTTCCTCTCTTAGTAACACCCATTAAACTCTTTTTTTCATCGCATCTTTCCTTTCACTTTACATTACAGCAGATTTTCATTTCACTAATGTAAAAAATGTTATCAAAACCTTAGAAAATAAATGGAAATATAAGATTTTTGCATTTAAACCATACTCATTCACATTCATATTTTCATCAACTAAATCGTATATATGTATATATGAATTTTTGGCAAATGCTTTTCAAATGATTTTTTTAGCCGCAATTACTTTTTAATATTGCCGTATCATCTATCTATGTACTAGCAACTTAGCATAATGGTAAACTATGCAATATAGTTTAGAGATGCAACCAACCATTGCATCATTGTAATATAACTATAAGCCGACATAACACACCACCTCATTATCATCGTTTCTAAGTTTTGTTGTTGTTCTTAATTTTTGGGCAGAAAACAAAACAACGAAATAATATTTTGTTTGATTTCAATTGCAAAATTGTTGGTAAAACATATAAAAGAAAAAGTATAAAGGCAAAATGAGTAGTTGAGTTGAATATTCAAAATACAAATTATTCATTTGTAGCAATTTGCACCTGGGTTTCGTTCTATTTACAAAAATATTTCATATATATTTTTTTGGTTTTCATTGTAACGGAAATGATTTCCTTTTTATAATACTAATACAAACATTTGCTAGATTAAAATATTGTTAGTCTTCTAAGACGTTACTTCTTCGAGTGTTGTGAAAGATTGTATGGTAATTTTTCCAATTTTATCGTAATAATTTGGTTTTTTATTATGGAATGTAATTTGAATTTTTGTTTAACAGCCACAATAGGCATTAAATATTACCGATTTATACATGCTTTTGGATGAAACATTTAACCAGCAAAAAGTTCTGTTCAAATTGACTAAATTGACAAATTTTGTTTCACTTCCGTGACAGAATCTATTTGCAGTCTGTTAGCAATTGAAAAATAGTTTATCATCTCATTTTCCTAACAAAACCTTACAAATAGAGTAACAAGCAAGGATTTTGCTTTGTTGATTAAGTGAATAACATTCAGAGTAATATCTGGATGTAGTTTTTCCTGTTTTTCGATAAGAGAACTAAATATATAATATTATTTTCTAAGAAGCTTTTTAACTATAATATTTGACGCTTTGGTTCAAAATTCACTGCAAAATGTTGGCTGGGAGATAGAGTATTTACAGATGTTTTGTTATGATGGAGATTTAGTATATTCCCTGCAAACATCTTGTAGATAAAATATTGCCAGTCTTGCAAAACGTCACTCCTTAATGTCTTCTGAAAGGTATTCGGGAACATTTTTCAATTTTACAATAACAAAATACTTTGCTAAACTCTGTCTTTAATCCAAAAGTATAATGTAAAGTCACACCACTGAAAGTACCTTCTTCAAGTCTTCTTTCAATCGAACTTGTTCTTCGCGTCGAAAGATGATTTTAATGATACTTTGATGATATTATTGGCTACAATTTTCCACTTTTCGAAGACTTCTGTTTTCCACTTCCACGATCGAAAATGTTTGTTGAGTTTATCTGTGTGTGTGTGTGTGTGGAATTCTAGGCTTCACTGGATATTACTAGTGTCTGTGTTGTACAGGGATATAGTTATGTTTCTAACTTGTATTTGTCTAAAAACTTTCATATTTAATATGTTATTCATTATTGTGGTTAAATATAGATAAAAAATTTCAATGAGTAAATACAGATACTGAGAAAAATTATAATATATAGATAAAACTTAATTTTGTTGGAGTATTATTGTTATTTTTTTTTTTTAATTTTCACTTAGTTGATAAAATGATTCTCTGAGACTCAAAAGAAAATGGAAAAACCTATTACTCAATTGATGACAGGGTCGTAGTGTTACCCAATTATTGTGCGCACCTCTGTCGTATTATAAGAAAAATACGACAGAGGTGTGCATCCATTAGTTAAGCTAGAAAATTTAATTTTAATTTCTGATAAAATTCAAATTTTTTATGTGAAAAAATTAGCGATCACAATTTCTTCTATTTTTATATAAAAAATTACTTTCGGTATTAGAAATGTTTGTCCGTTTACCTCTATCTCCTTTAATTTAGGCAAAAAATCATTGATTGTAGGTTTCTCTCCGTTTGTCTCCTTTAAATTAGTTAATAATTGGCTTATGATATGAAAAGTGTTCACAGATTTTCATCAGTTTGCCTCCATCTTCTTTAGTTTAGTCAGAAAATAAAATTGTATATTTTTAGTATGGAAAATCTGTGATCACAGATTTTCGTACATTTGCCTCTGCTCTAGCTTATATAAAAATAGGTGTAAAAAATAGTGGTTAGAGATTATCCCCGGTTTGTTAAGCTAGAAAATTTGTCATCTGATTTTCGATATTAAGTTTTAATTTTTCATATGATATTTGATATGAAAAATTGCTGAGAAAATATTTCCATATATCCTTAGATCTGGTAAGAATCTGAGTCGATCTAAGTAAGTCTGTCCATCTGTCTGTCTGTTTTTTATATAACTTCAAATGAAAATTCAAGGAGAACTGAATTTGGGTATGTCTGTCTTTTCTGTGGCTTAAAGGGGATTAGAGATTGAAACGAAATTTTGATAAATTTGGATTTCTTTGAGTAATCATCATCAAAACTAGATCTGTTGCTAAAATTTTTCTAAGTGTAATTATCAATTTGAATTTACCTTTTAAGACTAACCACAACAAAAAAAAAACCATCNNAAAAAAAAAAAAAAAAACCATCTGCAAATTTTTTAGTTTTCAAAAAAACAACAACAAATATCTAAAAGTATATTTAAATACAAAAATAAAAAATATATAAAAAAGAACAATATAAATAACAGACAAAACAAAAATTTCAGTTTTAGAACAATTTTTGGTTTATGTAAAGTACTCGTTATAAATAAGGAAATAACAACCAACAAATTTTCAAAATTACAAAAACACACATATGACCATATTAACATACACACAAGAGTATGCCCTTATACATATATAAACAAACATATTGTTACATAATAAATATACTTGTACTTATGGAGGCTGTTTTATTTCCGGTGTTAGTTTATGCAATTTATATTTATAATTTTTGTTTATTTATTTATTTGGGTATCTGGTTAAAATTATATAGAAATTTTCATATTTCCGTTTGTTGAGGTCGAAATGGTTATATCATTTGGGTGGGAGTTAAATATGAACATAAAATTTTTTACATATCTAAAGTTTATTCAATAATTAAATGTAAATTTAATTTTATAAAAAAAAAAAAAAAAAAAAAATTATGAAATAAACATAAGCCAGAATGTTATATTCGGTTTTTGTTTGAAGTAAAATTTAGAAAAAAGTCCAGCTCATTTCACATTTGCGACATATTATATCACAAAGTATATCAAAATCTGAGATTTTTTTTCAAATATTCTTTTTACTATTTAACAGTCAGTCTAAAATTTCATCTTTGTACGTTCTTCACTTTCATATTTTGGGCGAAATATGCCTTAAAATCATAATTTTATGAGCGAATTAGCCTATTTTTTCGCATCTTATTTTCCCTTAATATATCAAGATTAACCTAAAATTTCATCTTTGTACGTTCATCCGTTTCATATTTATGACACATTTTGTAGTGAAAAGCTCCAAAATAATCGGTCATCATGGATTTTTGTTCCATAACTTCCTTATTTATAATGCAATTTGATTGAGCAGAATTGCATTATAAATAAGGAAGTTCAATACCAAACAAACCCTATATAAGAGAAATATTTGAGCCAAATTTCGTCTTCATGGCTCATCTTGTGCGATCTCTATCTTGCTTTCAACAGACAGACAGATGGACATTGCTAGATTGAGTTAGAATCTTGCCAGGACCAAGAATATATGTACATATTGCGATCTTAGACGAATAATTGAACATATTACAAACAGAATGACAAACCCCCCATCATCATTTTTTCAATGGCTGGTATAAAAAGTTTAAATTCTTAATCAATTTTTAGAATTGAACATTATTATGCCGGCGACATGCTTATAATTTAGCAATAATTAACATATTAATAAAATTTTTAATTGGATCAATAATGTTGATGATGAAAATGTTGTAGATGTCGTTATAGATTGGGCTAAGTATGTTTGTCAACGAGTAATGAATAAATTAAATTTTGGCAAAATCACAAATTAACTAAAGACAACAAATAGGCAATAACGAATTAATGTTATACTCTTCGGATTTAATAACACAAACGATGACGTAGTTGACAAAATAACTTTTTAAAAAATTAATTAATACTGCTAAATAATTATATAATTCCTAACTTAGGAATATTCAATCATAAAATCTTTGTAAGATAGAACATTTGTGTAGGGATAAAATCTTTCCAAGTTATTCTATACATCATCTTTGGAAAGCTTACTGAAAAAAAATATCAAGAAAATCAAAGTCATATAACAATTTTTTTTGCTATGATGCCAGACATATTAATGAAGTAAAAACATAAAAGTACATTAACACACCCAAGTAAAACAACAAGATGAAAATTAAGGTGATAAAAAAAAGCTGATGACACAACATAAAATTAAACCTACAATAACAACAGCAACAACAACATTTTTTTAACACTAGTGACGAGACATGTTTGCCATAATCTTGCGATACAAAAGCCATTGAACGATAGAGGTTATTTAAAAAAAATAAAAAAAAAACTGAATGAAATCAAATATAAAAAAGTAAATTTACATGTTTCTGATACTATTATATACAAACCAGGCATATAAGCAAGTATAATGTTGATGTATTTTTAAAAAGGTGGTCCCAAATTTTCCAAGACAGAAGAAATTTAAAGAAATTATAGATCTTCCTTTTTATACCCACCATCAAAAAATGTATATTGGGTTTGTCATTCCGTTTGTAACATGTTAAAATATTCGTCTAAGACTCCAACATGTAGTCGATCTATGGTGCCACGCCTATTTTTCCGCCCACCTTCCATATTGAAATTGAAAAATATGGCATTTCTATGTTACATCATAACATGAATACCACATTTGTATGCACAAATGGATAAATGGGTGTGACCCGCCCACATTCTGCCCACTTCAGCACTTACTTTATTTAACCTCTTTTGATGGTGGGTATCAAAGATTCGGCCAAGCCGAATATAATATTCTTACTTGTTTTGATCTAAATTGGTTCATTTAAATTGGTGAGAAATTTAAGTAATAATAGATTTCTACTGTTTTTATGTTTTTGAAATAAAAATCGAATTTAGGTGGACAATTTAAGAGATCAAAATACAAAGATTTTGGGGGACTTGAATGATTACAGATTTACCTTATTTTGAATTTTTGTGTCCATTTTATCAGAATATTACAGATTTTATGTTTTTTTTTTTATACCCACCATTAAAAAATGATGGGGGACATGTTAAAATATTCGTCTAAGACCCTAACATGTAAATATATTATGGGTCCTGGTAAGATTCTAAGTCGATATAGCGATGTCCGCCGTTCTGTCTGTCTGTTGAAAACACGATAGAGATCGCAAGGAATGAGCTATACAAGGTTTGTTTGGTATTGAAAATAGGCAGAATTGGATTATAAATAAAGAAGCATTTTAATGCATATGTCCTAAATATGAGATGGATAAAGATATAAAGATGCAATTTACGGTAAAATAAAAATGCGAAAAATGGGAGTAACCCGCCCATTTTTTTGCCCGCTGATAAAAATATGCCTTTTTAGACATATTTCGCCCTTAATATGTAAGGGATGAACGTACCAAGTTAAAATGTTAGGCTGACTAAAGAGTATTGGAAAAAAATAGGCGTGAACCTTCCAAAATTGATAAAATTCTGTAGTTTTTGGATGGAGGGTATTCTAGATTCTGGTTTTTATAAAAATTGAATTTTGGAAGGTAATTCAAATAAGCGTATTTTGAGATTGAAATTTGTGTGATCACAACAATCTTACTGGTTTTTATAAAAGCTGGATTTTGGAAGGTAATTAAAATAAGCGTATTTTGAGGTTGAAATTTGTGTGATCACAAATAAGCAATTTTTACATAAAAATAAAATTTTTGTGGAAAATTTAAGTGATCAGAGATTTCAACAGTTTCTCTTCTTTTAGTCAAGGTATTTGAGGAATAGTTATCTTAAGTTTCACCAATTTCACGCTTTTCTTATGAAAATTGAAAATTTAAGTGATCACAAATGTTAACTAATCTTTAGCTAATATACATGTGATTTTATGATATACATAAAAAATTAATTTAGGAAAGAAATTTGGAAGCCTCAGTCTTAAACTGTGAATATTTTCTTAAAAAATATAAATTTTTAGAAAATTTAAGCGAACACCGATTTTAACTTCTTTTGATTTTAACTGAGAATACACTTTGCAGATATGAATAGAATTTTTGATGAGAAATTTAAAAGTTTTTCTTTTTTTGCTATATTTCCATATTTAACAGAGATATATGCTATTTTAGGTTTTTCGTAAAAAGAGATTTAATTTCGATGAGAAATTAAAGCGATTACAGATTTCAACTTCGTTTGCAAACATATAAATTTAATTTGAGAAGAAAATTTTAACTACTTTAGCTCTTTTTGCTCTTCCTGTTAATTTAACTAATACCACCATAATATGATTGTGTTACAAAACTTTGTTATTGTTGTTTCTTAACTAGATATGACACTTCATGATTATGGTTGTTGCAATCATGTTTTCCACTTTTTATACCATCTCGCTGTATTATGGTGTAGGGTGAAGAGTAATTAAAATTGTATACGTTTGCAATATGTATGAAACGAAATCGTTATGATCAAAATGTGGTCGACATTTCCCTATAGGATTCTTAATTTGTATATGTATATGAGAAAGAAATTATAAAAATTATTATTATTTTCACAGTATCACCTTAATAAACATAATTTCAGTCTTTTTCTTTTCAAACATTTTTTTTTTGATAATTTTTCATTTTTAATAGCATATCAATCTCTTACTGAAAGGTTGGCTTAACATCATTTGATATGCAAAATTATTGTATATTTATTTAAGTTTGAGTATGTCTGCATACAAACACACTATACACAAATAGCATTGGTGTAAATTTCTTTGAATATAAAAAAATGAGCTTGTTGTTTAGAGTAGAAATAGGTTTAATCATTTTGTTTCTTAAAATTTACAACAACAAATACTATACGTATACAATATTAAACTGTGTACTTTTTTTGAGAAACTTAATTTACGTTATTTTTTTGATGATATTTTTAAGATTGCTGTATAGTAGATGTGTTTGTAAGACTTGGTTTAGAAAATTTTATCAAGGTGTATAGTCCTTTTGTCTGTCCGCTCAAGTATGTATGTGTGTATGTCATCAGACTGTCTCTCTCTCTTTCTCTTGTTTTCACTATTATCTACAGGGAAAATTGACATTTTGTTAAGCTTGTCATAAAAGATCTAGATGATGGTGCTGATACACTCATAAACTTATAAATGTGACATAATAAAAATTTCATAAGCCCCTTGAAGCATATTAAAATCACATAAATTTTAATATTCTATACTCTATACTATTTTCATATGTATGTATATGTATGTACTTTATGAAAGTTTGTATGATTTTATATATAAATAGATGGTTGGTGGATGGATGGATGTTGTAGCAACAATAACTATATTAGATGTATTAACATAAAAAAACAGAAGGAGTAACGCTTAAAAACAAAGATTCAATTTTATAGTTTAGAGGGCATGTTTTGATTATAAAATCAGCGTTATTTTTTTACACACGCACACACCTTTACATGTATCCTCAAACACGACAGCATAAGACTTAAATATTTAAAGTTACAAGTAGGTATATTAAATCCTGTTTTGTTATAAGAATATGAGAAACTGGAAGTTAATGTTTGCTGATTTTATCTTTAGCTACAAGTAGTTGGAGGTTGGGAAATTTATAAGAAATTTTTATTATAAATTTCAAATGATAGTTTCATGTTTTTCCTTAATAGCTTTTGATTTAGAGAATAAAACTTTAATAAGTTTCATTTTTGTAGACATTTTATACGGCATATATTTACGCACATATCGCAAGGTTTTTTTCATGGAAATTTTTCAATTGAAACATTTCTTTTACGTTTTTTTCCAAGTACTTTAAAAAATGTTTTTTTTATAAAAAATTTTACAATAATGTTTTTTACATGTTTTTGGTAGAATGTACCTTTTTCATGAAAGTTTCGTTTTTGAAGATAATGTTGAATAAAATGAGAATATTTACTAACATTTCTTTATTATTTTATAACCTAAGATTAAAAAGAGACGAAAGAAATTATCATAAAGTAAATTGTCCGAAACCTAACAACCAAATAAGCGTAAAACAATGATTTCTTTTTAACAAAACTTTGATAAATGTTTGTTTTTTAAATTGTTACCAAAGTTAAAAATAATTTTCGAAATAAAAATTTGACATACAAAAATAACACACTGTTGCTCCCAATTGTTTGTTATGCTCGGAAGTTGCATTAGAAGGGGTTACAAAAATTTTGCAATATATCCTCATCGATGGATTTGTCTGACTTTTTCTTTGTGTGAAGTATTTTGTGAAGTCTTTGGTTCACTTGTATGTTTTGACGTTGTGTCAATTGAGTCAAATGTTCTCTTAACTGCTCACGTCTAATGCCTCTTTATTGCTCCTGAATTTTTCGATTATCACGTTTCATTTAATTTTTTATTAAATTGCTAATTTTTATCTTAACATATTCATCTATAATTGTTTGCCTTTAAACGGTTACCAATTTTGTGTTACATTTACGTTCCTTAAGGTTCGAATAAATTAAAGAACACATCCCTGATTAGAAATAACTATATGTGTCATTCTAATTTGAATGTGAATTCTTTATAATTTGTTGTTGTTTTACTGACCGATTCTCTTTCCAGTCGGTCAGTAAGATGGAAATATTTTTATTGGGCAACAAATTTAACTTAATCGGAATCTGTTGAGCAGATACTGAAACTTATAAACTAGTCAAAATATGATATTTAGTTAAATTTTCTTACTTTTAATTTTATGGTTTTTGACAAAATATTACTAACGGAAATTTTTAAAAAATTTGGCTCTTAATTCCTGTAAAAATTAAATGATGTCTACAGTAACACTAACTTCTTCTTTCTGCCATGCACAGCCATATATGGAGACAGGACATTCGCATACTTTTTTTTAGTAATCCCAATACGATCCAAGAAAAGATGTATTTTTTTAATTTCTTCAGTTTTTGGTCATCAGAAAGTGATTAGTCTGCTGTAGCCTGACTTTAAGAAAACTCAGAATTACAATTGTGCGGTTATACATATGATTTTTCTCTTATAAAATAGTCTTTTTGAAATGTCTCTATGCATGGCCTTACATTGCCATTTTGCAGGAAAGCTTTTAGTCATTTCGTTTTACTCTTACATAAAAAGATATAATTAAAAAGCTTACCACTTACAGTTGCCGAAATACTAAGCTACACTTCTATGAGTAAATAGAAACGATATAATTTATGTTAAAAAACGATTCCAGACTTTAAACATATAAGGGATTTATGAGGTATAACTTAACGTTTGAATTGTAAGAATATAATATCAAGGTAGAAAAATGTAAATATATATTTTTTTATTAAATCCTTTAATCAAATCATTTTTTACAGTTCTGCTGTACACTTAGAAAAAATCGACTTCATAAATGACCTCAATGATCCTGAATGGTGTCAATAGTACATTGGAGCAGTATGTACATACATAGATCATTCTTCTTTCTTTTGTTTCATGAAATTAGATATATTGTATTTCATTATAATTATTTCTATTCCTACAATAAACTCATTTTGTGAGTTTTATTACGAACCAAAAAAAATTATGTTGTGTATTGTGTTTGCCATTCTATTTGTAATAGGTTAACATATTCATCTAAAAACTATTTTGGGTGCTGAAAAGATTCTAATTTGTTCTAGCAATGCTCTTTGATAGGATCGCTTGACTGCCTGCACTGTGGAGATCTTAATTGATGCGCTAGAGAGACTTTGCTCAAATATTTTTCTTATATATCATTTCATGAACACAAACATGTTTGAACAAAATTTTCCATTTTGAATCATTTTTGCACATAATAGGTTGTAAATATGGAACGTGAAAATGCACATAACTCTCCCACTTTTCGATTACTATAAAACCTAATTGCAAATAACCCGTTACGCTCTTATTCGACTTTAAGTAAACCTGAGATACCTCCCTACATGTTCTTTTACATAATCATTTTATATCATTCTAGGTTACTATTGTTGATACGCGAATTTTAGTTTCATACTAGTATTTTACATATTCTTTGTAATTTACTGTTTTTACCTGAGATTTTTCATGTTCTACAAAAAATATTATTAATGTTTAACATAAGAAATATTGTTTAATAAACTATAGTTGTCGTCGACTATTTTATAAAGTAATATTTTATGTATCATTTTCTTATGCATACATCGTTTACATCGTCAGTTTGCCATTATTTTTCCTTTTTAAAGTAACATCGATTTATAGTCATAAATTTTAAACATATAACTTTTGTTTCATGTTTCCCCTTTAAACTTATTTCGGATATAGTCTGTCTGTCCGTTCGTCCGTCCGTCTGTCCTCCTATCCGTCCGTTGTAGTTCGAGCATGAGAACCTTTTAAATTCATATCATTTCGTTTCTTTCCTTTTTAATAATAATGACATTAATATCTGCTGTTACGTGCTGTTGCAATTACTTTATGATGGTAAAATGGCTAAGGATGATGATGATGATTATGGCAACGTTGAATGAAAATGGGAAACTGTGATATATTTTAATACAATATATATTACTTTAACTCATCCTGATTTTTCAATATACATATAAACGTAATGCATATTTCCTCATTTAAATTTAAACATACAAAACGTTATTTTTTTATATAATTTGAGCGGATTGGGAGAATATATATTTGTAAATAATGAGATATTCTTACGATATAGTTTAATATACAATATTAGGGATAACGAAATAAGATTTTATTAAAAACCAATAAATGTCTATTATTTCTTTGTCAGCTAATTTAATACAGACGTAACATAAATATAATGGCCAGTATAAAGTGATTAGTTAAGAAGTTGTTAATTAAACTTTTCCTAAAACCTAAATTAAAAAAACCATATATTAAATTTTAAATTTTCTGTTGAGATTAGAATATCCTTAATTTATTATTTTCTTTTACATTGCTTGAAAATTGAATGTTGGTACTATGATAATATAATTCAAGGAATTTTATTTTATATCAATGACAAATCCAATTAAAATTAACTAAAAATCTGAACTAGAACGGAGTGGAACTAGAACTGAACTAGAACTGAACTAGAA
>JACGTJ010007973.1:0-13427 GCA_014858695.1 Chrysomya rufifacies | reverse complement strand
AACTGAACTAGAATTGGACTAGAACTGAACTAGAGATAAATGCGATATGAACTAGAAATGAGCTCAATTTGATATGAACTGGAAATGAACTAGATTTCAATCTTATATTGAGGTAAACTTCAGTATGAAAGGAACTGGAAATGAGCCAGATCTGAACGAGAACTGTCTTTAAACTAAAATTCAACTAAATTTCAACTGAAATGGAGTTAAGCTAAAACTAAACTAAAAACATTTTTGAAGAGAATTGTTATTTATTACTTTTCTTAAATATAGCGTTTAAGTGAATTAAATTATGGTTTCAGATATAAAACAAAAATATACGTTTCATTTATGTTATTTAAAGGTCAAAGGTATTTTTTTGTATAAGGCCATTGTTATAAGAAAAGAAACATATTTTAACTTAAGTATTTAACCTAGGGCTATATTTCTTTATTCATCTTATATACTTTAATCATTTAATATTGTTTCATATTCAAAGAAATGTTTTACGTTAAATTTAAGATGATATATAACTCGTGATGCTTAAGGGATAAAAAAAAAAGAATTTTCCCAAAAAGAAATATTGAGAATTTTTTTTTTTTTTAGAAAATTAGCCAAAAAAATCATGTCTAATTCTTGACACATGTTTAAATTTATACTTTTTTTATAGAGAATGAAATAAATAGCATATGTCAATAATATCAGTAGACACGTTATTAGTTGCCACCTACACATACGCAAAATATAAATATATTACTTGCTAACAATTTTCGTGAAAATAGCTGTGTTATATAATTTTATACGAGAATGTTTTAAAATAATATGTATGAAAAAAATTTGTAAAAAAAAACAGCTGTAAATATGCATTTCAAAAAAATTCAGATGATTGTCTACAACATTTTTTTTTTTTTGGCAAATTGAAGTTTCTTTCAAGAATCCCACACAAGTGGGTAAAAAATATGCAGAATAATATATGATTTCATAGTAAAAGAGAATTATTTTAAGAGATTTTCTTTGGCAAATGAATGCTTTTTTCTTACGAAATTCCACAATATTTTGGTACCAGTGATTAAAATTAAGGTTTGTATGCTGTTTATGTAAAAAATACTCCAACTCTGTACTGTTTCAACAATCCATTCGCCCATAGGCCTTATCTTAAAAAATTATACATTTTGTATTAACGTACCGAAGATTATAGTTCTCCAATTAGTTATGTACATAGATCCAAATATTACCTATAATTTTTATCTCTAGTGCATTTTCTGGTGATCTGTTTAAAGCGTTGAATTCTAGTATAATTAAATCATAATTGCATACAGGTACTGACTCTTACAAGCAACTATCGAGTGAAGTTGATGTGGTTATAAGGGGCAATGAAAATGCCTTTAATTTGCATCATCTTTAAACCAAGTTATGGTATATAATGACATCTTAACGTCTCTGTTTATTGTGGTCTATAAAACGGTTAATTGTTTTCAAGACTTTCGATGAGATATCGATTAGGCTTCTGGTAAGTTTTACACCGGATCACAGTGCGATCGGAACCAAGTCTGTCAGTCCAGACACACCATGATGATTCCACGGAGGAACTATCAATGGAACGGGTATCTAATTTGGAACTGAACAGGTCGCTCTTTAAACGTGTTACAACAATCCTGTCTGGAAGTGTTGCAACGGGTATCTAATTTGGAACTTAACAGGTCGCTCTATAAACGTCTTACAACAATCCTGTCTGGAAGTGTTGCAAATAGCCCTGGTACCAGAATCGGATGCTGACATCTAATCCACTACTCATCTTAAACAAATACTGATTAGTGAAAGCGAGACAAATATGAATCAAACTAATTCTAAGATGACGACTTTTGGCCTTAAATACCGAGTAAGGTTTGGAACATGAAACATGTTCTCGACTGAGCCGAGAGTTTCCTAACTAAGCTCTATGCTTTATTGGCATGAGTGAGATCGGTGAGATTCGGTGAAATTACGACGCAGGATGATGTTGTATTCAGGTAAGCCCCGTGATTAGTGTAGATCTAATAGAATTGTTTTTTACTGTCACGTGAAGCCCGTGGCGCGTCAATTATTAGGAATCAGCAATTCGTCAAAATTATCAATGACATAATATGTATTCGATGTTTTGCTCCGAAAAACCGGAAGAATAGTTATATAGTGACTGCTAAGTCAGTACATCGTCAGAGGATTTTTAAGGAAAAAATTTGATTATTACTCCCATATAAACCCCACTTTGTAAAACTATCATTAATGCACTGCTAAAACTACCATCATGATATGTTTGTAACATACTTCCGTGAGTGCTATAAATTATTTTGCTTTTGACAGTTTAGCGTAATAATTTATAAGCACAAAACAAAGAAAAAATGTTATAAAAATAAACAAAACTGATTTTTCACCATTCACTATAACAGACAAAAAATAATAAAGAAAAACAACAGTAGATAAA
Source organism: Chrysomya rufifacies (assembly GCA_014858695.1). Taxonomy (NCBI): domain Eukaryota; kingdom Metazoa; phylum Arthropoda; class Insecta; order Diptera; family Calliphoridae; genus Chrysomya; species Chrysomya rufifacies. The sequence continues at coordinate 10,987 of JACGTJ010007973.1, read as the reverse complement.
AAAGTACCGAATAAATTGCTTACCTATCAAATGTACAGCTACAGCAGGTGGCATTACGAATATACCCACTAACAAATCTGCCACCGCAAGGCTCATTACAAAACAATTTGTAACCGTTTTAAGACGACGAGTAGTTATAACGGCCAATATAACCAGAGTATTGCCAATAATAGTGATCACAATGAAAGCACAAAAAACAGCTATCAAACAAATGCCCTGCCACGATAAAACGAGATCATAAAAATGTGACCAGTCATCTGATGACGAGGATGTAGGTGATGACAATGAAACATTAACACCCACTTCAATAAGAGGTGATGATGGTGTGGAAGCGGCAGCAGCAGCTGTTGAAGAGGCAGGTGATGATGCAGCAGAAGAGGAGGAGGCATTCGATGATGTAGAATTTATTAAAGAGCTATCATTTAAACTGCCATATGATGGAATTACAAATGCCGTAGTACTTGAAGTGGCCGATGAAAATGTGTAAGCGTTAGATGCAGACAAAGATGCTGAAGCTGATGACGATGAAGAGGAGGTGGCTAAAATAAATGTATTATTGAAAATATTCTCATCATAGTTGGACAACGATGAACCATGAGAATTTTCATAAACAAACTTCAGATGTTCATGTGTTGAGGTGGCAGTTTCGGCGGCTGCCACTGCTGCTGTTGAGGCTGCTGCAGTTATGGCATGTGCAACATAAGAGTACATGTAGGGATATTTTTCTTGTCTTCTTCTTATATTTATCGTATAATAATGACACTGACTAACACTCGTTAGCAAACAATTGCTTAAATAGCAATTGCCTTTACAGAGTGTATATTTATTTTTATATTTTTGGTATTTTCCTTGCTTGAACTGGCAACAATTGTTATTACAACAAATACTACTACTACAACTACTATCTGTATTGTGTGCAAGATGTGTTGCTGTAACAATGTCGTTGCTATCACAATTTTTTAAAGAATTTATTCTTGGTATTTCATATGATTTATGGTTTTTATTTTCTTTATTCAGCTGGGCATAATAAACAACATCACATTCATCCATAATGTTATTCGTTAGCACATTTTGGGGCCAAGAGCCAACGCAACTTTTTTTTTATCAATTTTTTCCTTTCGTTTTCACAAGGATAATTAAGCCTTATTTTATTTTTAAGCTTCCCAGGAATAATGGTAGCACGAGAAGTGAAAAGCGTTATATTAAGTATTTATTGTTTATTTATGATTTTCTTCTTCGACGATATTTGTAAGTGTATTTTATGTCTTCTGTATCATTGACTTTCATTGGCCTCGTTTAATATATGCAATTTTTTCCTTGTAGATCGATTTTGTTAAACAATTTGAAATTCTTTTTTATGCCTCGTAAATTCACCGCAACTTCAGCCCTTATGTCTATATGGTGGTTATTGTTTGTCCTTATTTTACACTTCTTTCTCTTTGCGTGCTTGTTATTGTCCTGCAAAGACAAAAATAAAGAATGCTTATAAAATGACCGGTAGATTTTAAGACAATTTTTAAAAGTGTTTAATTTTTAATAAACCAATTTGCAATAAAGTCACGTAATAGCTTAAGGTAACTTGTATTTTTAAACCGAAATAAACAGAAGTTAAGTGTATTAACAAGCCAAAGGCAGATGACCCAAAAAGGGTTCGTAATAACATCCAGAAGGAATCGCGATAAAATAGAAGGCTTTTTTGCTAATAGTGACAAATTGGTTTAAATTTTTTAAAAATATTAATTTGTATAGAATTGCCGATTTATCTGAATACTGAACTAGAATAAATCCAGAACTGAACAGGACTAAAGAACTGAAATAGAACTCAACTACAGTTGAGTTCTATTATTACTATTAGAACTAGAACTGAACTATAACTGAATTAGAACTGAATTAGAACTGAACTAGAACTGAACTTAATACCTTAAAGGAAATATCAAGTCCAAGTTTTTAGATCATTTTAAAGAGAGTGATAGAAAAAAGTGTTTGAATTTATCTTAACATATGACAAAATTAACCTAAAACTAATAATCATGTCTATTGGAGTCCTCAAAAGCGAATGCATTCTGGTTGACCAAAGATTCCAAGGTATTCAGTTGTGAATTGGTTATTGCTCCAAAACGTTGCTCGTCACAAAGAGAGCTTAATTAATGAGAATTTACGAAAAGAAAATTATAAATAATGAAGGCCGCTAATTAAACTTTGAGTTTGATTAAGTTTACAGAAATTTTAAGACAAGGATTAAGCGAATCTTAAATATATTTGGCAAAGTTTAGAAAGCACATTTCCTCCTACAATTCTAATGCAGACTTGTCGATTGAAATTATTTGAAACTAAACCAAAGATTTTTGGTAAAGAATAATAAATTTGTCAAAGTTCCAAACTGAGTCTTGTACAACTATACTCCCAGGAAAATAATTATATCTTAAATCCTTTATCTTACAAACACATTGCTAATAACTCAAATTATTATTTCATTTCCATTGTATTAAATAACAAACAACTTTGAAAATCTATACCAATTACCACACCATTTATTGTTCAATAGTGTATAGTGTTGTAATTGCTGAACCCTTTGTGCCATAACAAATGGTAAAAACAATTTGAATTATTTTTCAACATCAAGGATATACAAAACACACCATAACAGCCACGCCACATTTGACCATGAGCAAATTGAAATAATGTCAAGGTTTTTCAATAAATACTAAAATATTGCAAATATGTTTGAATCTTTTTTTTCGAAATTCAAGTTTTATTATTTTTTTTTCATACTACTTACATTTCTCCAAACTGGCATTACAATATTTCAAAGCATCATCGAGTAGATTTAAATGCATATAACTGGTAGCAGTCTCATTAATTTTTTTCGCCTGCAAATCAGCACCCCACCATTTTTCCACTAAACGTCTTACCAAAACATCGGGCATAAATTTCATATTATCAAGGGAACTACTAGAGCGCAATGCACCACCACTGGTAGAGGCCGTAGATGCCATAGTAGTGGTAGCGGTATCTGTAGTACAGGCTATGGTGGTAGTGGTGACGGTAGTGGGTGAGGCTATGGCTGTAGCTATAATTTGTAGGCGTGGCAATTCATTTAGTTGCGTTGAAGTTGAGTAGGATGAGGAGGAGGAGGAGGTGGTGGACGATGTTGTCGCTCCTAAAGAGGTAGTAAACGTAGATGAGGAAGTAGCCGTGGGATATATGGGCTGATGATGAATATTCAAATCCATACTGTTAACAGTGGTGGTAGTGGTAGCTGTTGATAATGTAGCCAATGATGTGGATAAATCCAAAGCCTTATTGTGGCTTTGAATTTGTGTATTGAAATTTATATTTAGATTGCTGGCATCATTAATGCTGTTGTAATCGTCTTTATGTAGGCGTGGAAATTTCACATGACAAATATTACACATTGTAATGGTTTCACAACATTGGCGACAAAACGTATGGCCACAATTAGTGGTCACCGGACAACGTAACACATCACGACACAAAGGACACAATAAAGGATCATAATCTTCTAAAGCTTGGGTATAACTAGCATTTGCTAATTCTCTGCTGGGAGCATGTAAATCCAAATTACCACCCACTGCTGATGAGAGAAATTCTGAACCCATATCTTTTAACTTTGAAGAATGTAATGAAGGCAATGGCCATTTTTGATTATTATTATTATTATTATTGGAGGCTGTGGCTGCAGCATATTTATTTCTTAAAGGAGTTATTAGCTTATTTTGCTCACAATTAGTGGCCTTAGTACCTAAATTGATATTTAGTGGATCCTTGGAATCAGCGGCCGTTTGTTCTGAAGATTTTTTGGAATTTGAGCTTAAAATGCGTATGTGTTCTAAAAGAGCAGTAGCCAATATATTTAACTTTTCCAAAGGTATAAAACCCTCGGGCTGTTCACTGGCTATTAAAGCATACATATCGAAGGCTTCTTGTAAACGACCATGTCGTGCCAAAGACTCTCCAAACAAATAGGACAGTTGTAAATTATTTGCCGTTGGCCCAGCCAATAGTGTAGACGTACGTAATTTAAGATTTTCATTACTCTTACGTGGTCTTTTCGCTTCCTCATGACTAGAGAGCGTAACACTAGAGGCAGACGAACCTGAGGCCGTATTCGATTTCATAGATTTTAGGCCTCTTTTGCTGGCCAATGCTCCCTTAACATAAAAACCGTGTGATAGTGGCATAATGTTATCGTGACACAATACCTGACTTTGATCACGTAAACAATTTTGTGTTCTTATTGCACCTATAGCTGCTGCTAATGCTGCTGCAACTGAGCTATCAGTTATTGGTGTATGTGCTGATGTTGTTGTGGTTGTTGTTGCTGCTGCTGCTGTTTTTGACTTTGAGTCGGTTAAATTGTTTAAGGCAGCCGCTGCTGCAACTGCTCCTGCTGCTGCTGCTGTTGCTCCGTTTGTTTTTACGTTAACGTTTATAGATTTATTTATTTGTAGCAGAGAATGATTATTATTATTATTGGTAATATTAAATTTTGATGCTTTATCATCAATTTGAAATTCTGAGTAATTTTCTTTAATTAACAAGTCTGACGTTGGCAACACTTGTGAGTGTACGTAACGTTTGCTTGATTTATTTATTAGTAACGGTGTAGTGGCGTTAATACTTAACGGATGTTTTCTTTTCTTTTTTATTTGAAATTGCTCAGTAGCACTTTTAGACATTATACACAAATTTCCAAGAAATTTTTCTTATTTTGATTTCTTTTTTTATTTCAAAAAAAAAATTCTTTAGAAAAATTATTTTTTTTTTTCAGATTTTTTTTTTATATTTTAAAAAAATTTTTGCATATTTTTTTTATATTCAATTTATTTTATAAAAAATTTATATTAGATTTTTTTTTCTTTACACTTAACACTTTTATTTTTGTTTTATTAATAATTTTTATTTATTTTCACTATTTTTATTTTTTTTTCAAAATTTTTATCCATTTATTTATTTTATAATATTCTTAATATTTGTTGTTTTATTTTTATATTTATTTAACGTTTTGCTCCCTTATTCACAATATCATATCCGTTGTTGTACGCTAGAGACAACTGACTAACTGATTGACTGGCTGGCTGACTGACTGACTGCTTTGGGGCTGCATTCACAATGAAACCTTCGGCTTTTCTTGTTCCGTTTCAGTGTTGTATATTAGTGCTGTTATTGTTGTTGTTGTTGTGTTTTGATTATCTGAAACATCTAAAAAAAAACAACAACATTTATTAAGAATCAACCTCAAAAATTCAAAAAAAAAAATTGTTTGGAAAAAATACAAAAACAAAAACACACATTTTACGTAACATTAGATTGTATGAAAAAAAGAACTCGAAAAAAAAATTATACAAGTTGTTTGTTATTTATCAAAAAAAAAAAAAAAAAACAAGAGTAATTTGTTGCCCCCAAAAATGAGTTTTAAGAGTGGAGCCATTATAAATGTTCATATGGAATTGTGATTTGTTTAACAGTAGTAGTAATGTAGTTTGTTTTTGTACATGTATCTGAAGAAAAAAAAATCACATAACATTGACTCTGAAATTACATTAACAACAGTCATCTGTAATGTTAGCAGATGTTTAACAGTGATTGTATAAGCAATGTTACCAGATGAGAGAAAACACTTCAATTTGTGAGCTGCCACAATACAAGTCTAATATGAGAAAAAAAAACTCTGTTTCAACCTTAATAAAGCGAGCCGTTTGCTCCAAATTATACATCCATTCAATTGATAGTTCCTTGGCCATTAATTCTACATAACTTCGTCGTTAAGTTACCAAGGTTACATCATGCTAAGCCTACTATCTCTCAAGACGTCTTAACATCCATAAAACCAGTTAATATACTTGACAGCGACAACTTCAAACTTTAGCCAAATATGATGAAAATATGCCAAAAAGGTCATTGCCCAGGAAATATTTTATGATAGATAATAGATTGGAAGTAATACCAGTCTGGGTACATAAAATCAGGCTACATGACAGCGGTATCATTAAACTTTAGCCAGAATTACGGAGAATGCAAAAAATGGACATTGCCCGGGAAATATTTGATAACAAATCGGAAGTAATTAGAAGCTTGAGCAGTTCAATAAAGAGCTCCATTTTCCAAATGAATTATTTAGCAGCATTTTTTTACCATAACATTTTAATTAACTCTTTAGAAGGCCAGTACAAGTCCCGGAATTTTATGTAAAAACATTAGGAAATATTCGATAAGCTTGTCATGGCTAAATCAATATAATACCGATTACAAAAGTAACACTTTAATCTTTTTCTATCATGACTAATTTACAGAATTTAAGAACTTCTGGACTAGTTTTTTTTACAATTCTAATTAAAATCGTCTAATACCGATTAACAAATAAAACTTTACAAACAATTTCAGAAGCTATTTCCTTATATGTCCCAATGATATTTTGTATGTAACTCTTTGCCTCCTACAATGACATTTCCTTAAATGTTCAAATAAAGTTCCGGACCTAGAACTTAATTAGTTCTAGGTCTTATAACTATTATGTACTCTATTGTAGTATGTTGATTGAACAATTATATCTATATCGGATCAGATTTACACATAATCTGTCAAAGATCTTTGATTTCTCTCTTGCTCTCTCTCTCTCTCTACACAAAAGCTATTTTTCGAATATTTAGAACTAAAATTCTAGAGACTAAACAAATATGCTTTCCAGTTAAACACATTTTAGACGATGCTTATTTCTCTTTCTTAAGATTTCACTGATATATTTTGAGGGATATTCTGAAGAAAGTCTAAATACAGATCGAACAAATTAACTAATTTGCAGTAGCAACTCCCTCTTTTTAATCATGTTCGTTATAACCAAAGTAATATAGTTTGAATACTATACTAACAACAGCAGAATAAAATGCATAATATCTCTAACGGTACACACTTCACAAACATTGGTGTTACTTTATACACAAATAGAAAGAGAATATGTTTGACATATAAAAATTAGGTTTATTGATTATTAGGGTAAAGTGAAATTTACTGGTGCAGAAGTTGTAGTGAAACTACACATTTTAATAAAACAGAATATATACAACTTATTGAGAAATTTTAACCTAAGGTCAAAGGTTAAACTTTATCTACTTTGGAAAGCTAAAAATTTACACTATTCTATTGCTTTCTAGTGGATAGCTTATATCCATAAAAATGATTCAAATACATTAAAACTTATCGGTAATATTTAACTCCCCCGATCAAAAAATAATTAACAATACAAACAACCGATTTTAGAACCAATAGTTTAAACTTAATTATACAATTAGTATGGTAACTCTAATTACCGTTATATTATTTATATTACTCTCCTCTCCAGATAACATAGCTCTTTTCAACTTTGCTCTTAGTCTCTTTTAAAATAGAATAATTCTCATTCAAAATTTACTCTTTACTCTTTAAATATTCTCTATTAATAAATTTATTTATTTTTTTTCTTCTCTCATAGTTTTCTAGAGCAACTAAAAGAGTGAGATTTTTTGTTTATTATGTAAACAAAAAATGCTTCCTCTTCTTCGAATATTGTTAGTAGGGGTTTTTTCTAGTGTGAATAATTCGGTTTTTTTTTGACATATTTCTGACATGATTTTTCTGTTGTTTTTTTCTTCTGAAAACATAGTTGTTGTTGTTATTTTGGCGCGTTCTACTAGATTCTTTTTGTCTATATTCTAATATTTTATCTTTAAAAATGTTAAAAAAAACGTTTTTTTTTTGATGCTATAGAAATTGTTGTTGTGTCGAGTTCGTTGTTGGTCAGAAGAGTAAATAAATGATAAAAATATCGGATGCGTGCGCCTAAACTTTGATTGTCAGATTATTTAACACTTTTTTTCATATGAAATTGTTTCTTTTTTTGTTTATGTTTTTTTTTTTCGATTATTGTTGTTTAGATTTTTTAATATCAATTTTATTTCTTTCAATGACTAATAGAGTAATAAAAAAAAACAAAAATTGTTTAAATAATGAGGTGACCAAATGGTTGCTGAAAATAGTGTGGGAAAGATGATAATGAAATAATTTAAACATTTTTGAGAAGTTAGCATCTGATTCATAATTAAAGAAAGTTTTCCAACCTTGAGTAAAGTTATTATTATGTAAAGGGGGCGGGGATATATAATAAGTCTGAAACTCCAAGTTTAATATCTATCAGTATACATTAATGATACTGTATAAATACTCCAGATCCTGGACTGTAAGCCATAATAACATACCTGGAATTCCAGAAAACTAAAACTGACCCAGAATTAGCTACAATCGTAATACCATACTAGAGGCTATAGCCAAAAGAGAATTAGAATTAAAACAGAACTTTGCCGGTGAAGAAATTGTGAATTTTACCAGAGGCTATAGCCAAAAAGGGAATTAGACCTAAGACAGAACATCGCCGATGAAGATATTGTGAATATCGTTGAGATAACCACTCACTGAACCGCATAACGTGAAAGCTTTGTGAACCTTCCATTGTAATATCGTCAAGTCCTTGGGAAGGCTTTGGCTATAGCCAAAAAAGGAATTAGATCTAAGACAGAACATCGCCAATGAAGAAATTGTGAATTTCACTGAGATAACCACTCCCTGAACCGCATAATGCGAAACTTTGTGAACCTTCCATTGTAATAACGTCAAGTCCTTGCGAAGGCTTTGGCAATTTCGTGAAGTACAAACAGTGGTGACAGAATTCCGCCCTGATGGACCCATTTAACTGTACGAAGTTTTGCAGGACTTGTTGCGAAACTTAAATAATAAATCACACAAGGCAAATTATTTTCGAACCTTCCATTGTAATAACGTCAAGTCCTTGCGGAGTTGTTGTCAGTTCCGTGAAGTAGAAACAGTGGTGAGAGAATCCCGCCCTTTATTTAACTGTACGAAGTTTTACAGGACTTTTTTTCGAAACTTTACCTATAACTCACGACCACTTAAATAGTTCACTATCCACTTCATCAACTTGTTCGGCATTGTGAATATCCTGGAAGAGCATAATGTACATGACAATGTAAAAGGCTTTTGGCAATGCATGTTCCCTAAGAACAGTCAACATTCAAGGCTTTTGCTGCTTTAAACCATTTTGTGTAACTCATGGGAGAAGAGGATTAGGAAAAAGGATGACCTTTTCCCAGGAATTAATAATAATGAGACTTTACATTAGCGAATTAAAGGCACTCAACTGGCCGTTTAACAAGGTTCTTCAACACTGACATGGAAATTCCTACTAAATGCTTTTACTTGTTGATGGCCGCTGGAACATCAGATGGTATAAAAAGCTGTGGTTCGTTCGTGAAAATAAGATTGTGGCGTTTGCAAAACAGCACTTCTCTTCACCTATTCTATTCCAGGGTGATTAATGAATTGTCGGAAATAAACATGAGACCACTCCCTAGATTCACTTATTATTCCATCTCCAAACTTTATCGCGATCCTAACATCCTTCTTCTTCGAAGAGAGAGAGGAAGGCCGAACAGCTTACAAATGTTCTGAAGATCTAACCAGAAATCTTGTGTACCTATAAAAACTATGTAATATAACAGACCGAGGGTTTGATCCTTGCTCTTATGTGTATAAATTTTCCAAAGCTTTTAAATTGCTAACTGAACTCTACGTACAAGGTTTATATTGGCATGAGGATAGGCGGACGGATGTCAGATTTTAAGTTGGATGTTCCGGAATTTCAAAGTAGTATTTACTATTTGTTTAAAAGATTAACACCATCACTATCGCATATAAACTGTTTTGTGCTGGACCTACCGCACACAATCATGAAAACCATCTCAGTTCATGCAGCCATCTATAGGTTAAAGCTAAATTTGTTTAAACCATACAAAGAATATACAAATTTAAATTAATTCTATTTAAGTTTTAAAACACAACAACATTTATTATAAATAAAAAAAACAAAAATAAAAAAAAGCAAATCAAGAAATCGAAATCACAAACAAAAGAACGCTAAACACTTATTGTCTCTTCCAAAAACAGAATTTCAATAAAAAAAATACGTCGTTACGTAAAGCAACTCATTAGAAAAAGTACTAGCTGGCAAACAAAAAAAAAAATATTTTTATTTAAATTGTTTCGTAACAGTTTCCAGGAAAAGAATATCAAAAGCTAAACGAACAAACAAATAATCAAAATACGTCAAAACGCACCAAAAAAAGGAAGTATCCCCACTTAATTTCTAAAACCCCAAACCCTCCACCTCCCCCGACCACACCATAAAAAATTTAAAACATTTTGCGATTTTGTTAAAAGCTAATAAAATATAGAATTTAATAGTGTATTTTAAAAAGCATTCTTTTCTTAAAAGAACACACATTAAGTTGACAGTTAATCACTGTCCGTCCGTCCATCCATCCATCCGTCTGTCTGTTAGTATGTATATAAATATTTCATTTAATCATATCTAACAATTTTTGTTATTAGTTTGTTCTTTCGTTTATTTTATACTACACATCCATTTATTTCATCCCATCTAGTATTGCATAATATTAATATGAAAATTAACACTGAATCACGTAGACGACAATAAAAACAATATATACAACAATAACACAAACAACAGCAACGACAATTCAAATAAATAAGAAACAACAACAACAATAACAAAAATCTAATATTAAATAATGAAAACCAAACGACATTCAAATAAATACTTTTGTTGTTATTGTTACTGGTAGATTTTATTTGTATTTCTAAGAACAATATCAAACCATCAAACTACTAACCAACACATTTGTGTTGTTTGAATTCTTTTGGTTTGATATCAAACAATATAGAAAACCAGCTCAATTAAACAGAGAATGAGAAGAAAATAGTTTTGTATGAGTAGGGAGAAAACAAATTCAAAATCTGAATAGTGTTTAACTAAGAAAAGCTAAAAATTTGAAAGAATGATTTTGTTTACTGAACTAGAACAGAAATAGAAGTGAACTAGAACTGAACTAAAACTGAA
>JACGTJ010007910.1:268-15167 GCA_014858695.1 Chrysomya rufifacies | reverse complement strand
TAGAAATGTACTAGAACTGAACTAGAACTGAACTACAGCGGAACGGATTCAGATCTGGTGAGAAACCCTAATTTGTTTATACAAACTGCTGAGCATAAAATTTTCGCTATTTATTGTATTTATAGTAGTTTTTATAACTTATCAATCACTTCTACTATAAATGTCTTCATATTTCTCATTGTATAAATACAATTTACTAGCAAATTAAGAAATAATTATATATTTAGTTTTTCAAAATTGTTGCTAATATTAAGTAATTCTCTAGTCGCCCTTCTCCAACCACTAAATAGTTTAGTTTTATTCTGGACTCTCATTGTGTTGACTTGTTTAGTTGGGTTAACAGCTAAGAGAAAACACATTTTTTCATCATATTAAAAAAGAAAAGAAAACTACAAAGAACATGAATTTTCTTTTTTAAATGCGTAGCATCTACGTCTCTAGTAGTGTTGGCTAAGATTTGTTTAAAAAATAAGAAAAATTATATTTACATATAAAATTTGAAAAAAAAAAAAAATAAAAACACACAAATATTTGTTTTTAAGAAAAATAAAAAACGCTTCGTTAGAATATTTATGTAGCTTCCCCCAAAAAAGTTGCAAACGCATCCAAATCAAAGAGGTCTTTGGTCATCGTGCAGTATTAGTATCTTCTTAGTCGCGTGCGTGTTGTGTTAGACGATTTTTTGATTTAAACGAAATAACGAATAATTAGAAAGTGAAAAATATTTAGAACAAAAAAAAAAAAAAAAAAAAAAAAAAAAGATGAAAACATAAAAATGTTCTTGTATTGTGTGTGATTATATTTAAAGAAAAGAATATGTGAATTGCTTTTTATTTCATTTTTATTTTAAACAAAGTATTTATGAATTTTGTTCGAATATACAAAACTTGTGTAGTTTACGACTTCTTTTATTCCCTATAAACATATGCTGTGGGGAAATTTTAAACGATATATTTACTTAAAAGATTTTCAGTAAAATTAAATGTATCTAACTTCCCTATGAGTTCATTTTATGATTCTGAGTAAGTTTTTATGTTTTTATAAACAAATATTAAAATATTTTATGGATATGTAAAAGCGAAATAAAAAATATCCGGAAGCAAATTAAGATTAAAAAAATTAAATGATTTTATTTCTGTTTCTTTATTAGTATAAGTAATTAAAAGCATAATTGATTTCATATTTAATTAGATTTAGTAAATTGTATCACATATAATTTACGATGATTTTCGAGTACATACTTGGCTTAAATGGACCAATCTAATGGCCCGGTCAAATATTTTTTATGTCTATTATTTTTGCTATAGGTTTTGTCCATCTAACGGTTGGTACTCCCTTATTCCGCACAGTGTTTCTTATATTGATCTTGGTCCATCTAATGGTTGGTACTCCCCTATTCCGCACAGTGTTTCTTATGTTGACCTTACTATTTTTTATGTCTGCATAGTAGTATGTTATACAATGCACTCTCGAAAACTTAAACAGTAGGAAACATAATTAATTTGTGCAAATTTCCAAGTTGTAGTCATGTTAGAGAGTATTCAATAAGTTAAGAAATTTTTACTACATTCCTACATTAAGATTAAAATTAGGAATACTTTTATGCTTTTACACCTGTAAAGTATCAGAGACGCTTTCACTTTATCAAATTTTGTTCACGTTTTCGAATATAAATTTATTTAGCATTCGAAAACGTGAACAAATTTGATGAAGTGAAAACGTCTCCAATGCTTTACAGGTATTGGCCAACAGATGACTAGGAAAAATCTTAAGAATTTTCCAAAAATAATATCCAACTCCAGATTGTTGTCGATATTCAGTACGTACCAAAATCCGTAAACGGAATTAGAGATGTATTGGGCACATGCTAAGCAAATGATCTCTTAATATCGCCTAATTCTCAGAGAAACTGTAGATGGTGTCGAACATCACATTCAGCTTAGAAATGAAGTCTTACTTGAATATCTAGAAAATTGATTTTATATGAAAATCGTACATATTTTACGGAATAATTCTACGAAGAAACTTATTATAAATATTTTTATTATCTACCGAATTCTAGTTTTTGAGATATTATGTATTTTTAAAACTAAAGTTTCATTAAACGTTACTGATAATTGAATTAATAATAATGACTGAATATAAATATGTTGACTAGTGAAGTATTGCACCGATTCTATTTACAAGTTATATGCTCTGAATTTCCGGGACATTTTACAGGGATGGGTAGCTAGAAAAAACTTATCAGAGTACAATGAACATTGGGTTTATGTAAAAAATAAGTACACTATATTTCAATAATTGCGGACATAACTAAGAGATTGTATGTTTCACTCCCCAGAAAGTCATATATATGTTGGTTATATGAAATAATGAAACGAATATTACTAATTTTAAAAACCTTCTCCCTATGAAGAGTTTTATTGTAAGGAATCTGTAAAACCGTAATCTTTATCCACATATTTAAATACTTTGCTTTTTTAACCATCATTCTAGGAACATTTGTTTAACTATGAAGAATTAATATTTGATAATGGGTGAAGAGGTTATTGTTCAAAGTTGGGCAGATTGTTCAAAGTTCATGAGAGGTTTAGCCACAAAAAACAGGTTACATTTGTAAAACAAGTAAGAGTGCTTAATACCCTACACCACATTATGCAAGGTGAACGTGTACTGTTCATTCCCAGCACTAATAGGTTTTATCTTTGTACGGAACTTTACAAAGATATCTTTGAAATTGAGAATCATTCTCTATAGAGTGTTCCGCAGTTTAACCCATATTTTGGGTGGTCAATTGTAAATAATGAGGATAATAAAATGCAACCTAAATTTAGACAAATAGGAAAGTTATTTAAGCGACATATGTGATCAAAATCTGCAGGTAATATTTGTATGGGATATGTAAGATAATGGTCTGATCATTACCAATTTCAATAGGCATAGTCCCTGTGTTAAAATATTAACTTGTTCCAAACTTCAAAACATCCTCTTAAACGCATTATACCTTCTCGATCTATGTTGGTGCTGTGCATCTATATTTTGGTAAAATTCTACACAGATGACCTCTAGTAGAAGTAACTAGGATTAGATCAATTTTTCGACTCATACTTATACAAAATTGTTGACGTCCCAATTTCCTTCGAATCGATTCACTATTTCGATTAGCACCCATACAAATGTACCCCACTGAATGAGTATTTGAGATTAAAACTCTCCTAAATATTCGGATAATTTAATGAAATTAAAAAAAATCGCTTTATTACTTCATGAATAATAGAACAAAGATGTTATATTCATGATATCAGCAATACAAATTTAATAAAATTTAATCATAAGGAACCTTTGAACATTTCTTTGCCAAATGTATAAGTAATAGATATTACGACCTGTGAGTCATTTAACACTTACTAAATTTTGGACCACTTGCTGTTGTGCTCTCAGTTTCCAAATTTGTTATATAGAATAAAAAATGATTTCCTATTATAAAAATATATTGTTACTACACGGTCTAATACATACAAATAAATACTTTTCAGTAATGTTCTGTTCATATTAAAAAAATAATAATAAATAAAAAAAATGTGTCAAATAATTTTATTTCCTGGCAGGTAATTTGAATAGAGAGTCTATCAAATAATTCGGCAATATCAACCAATTTCAGCTTTTTGGTATCAAAATTTAACAATTATATTTAAATTAGCAAATTTTTAGCATTGTAAAACAATTTATATGACCCGCAAAACAGATTTACGGACGGACATCATACGGACAAGTAAAGTATAGTAAAGAATCTGTAATATCTTTCTATATTTTGATCTATAATTTTAGACCATTATGTGACCTTAGTGAAAAAATAAACTTTATAAGTATCTAATGAAAAACAAGTAAGAGTTTTATTGTGGGTCAGACCGACCATACTATACCCTACGCCATATTGTATCGCGGAACAATTAGTTTCCCTGTTAGAATCGGAAATTTTATTTATATTGTACACATAAATTAGCTATTTAGAACAGGTTATGATTAATAATATTTACGAAATTTCATCTAGGTATCTCTGAAATTGTGACCGTACTAAAATATTAAATAATTTACAAGTTTATATCTCGATTTTTCGACAATTTTGTATAGGGGCTAGTGGAAATAATGTACCAATATTGCAAAATTTCATTGCTCTTGGGTCATAAAAGGTAACTGTGCGAAATTTATCTTTGAAATTGCGATCTTTAGTTTGATTACAACGTTTACATGGGCGAACAGACGGAAGGACGGACATAGTTAGATCGACACAGGAAGTGAATCTGAGTCGAACGGTGTATGGGTGTTCGGTAGTTATTTTGGTGCGTTATAAACAATTCGATTTTGCGCAAAATCATCTATGGTGGTGTAGGCTCTTTATACCCTACACCACCATAGATGAGTTTGTGCAAAATCGAATTGTTTGTAACGACCGGATATATCTGCTGAAGAATTTGGCATAGCCGGATATCTCGATTAAACAATGACGTGTTTTTTCTGATTATAGAGGCATGAGCAGAAATTTTGAAAGTTCAACATACAAAATGTAACATAAAATATGCTAACATTGATTATTGATGTAAAATAATGAACATCAATGTGGTTTTTGTAGTATTGAGGAAATGTTCATAATTATTAATTTTCTAGATTATTAAGATGAAATGTTAATTCTCTTAATTTCAAAAGTTGATCATTATCACATCATACTAATTATTATGACTTAAGGTTAATGCTGTTGAACTATTTGAAATAAGCATGTTTAAAAAAAAAAGAGAAAACATCAAACATTTGTTAGATTTTACACAAAAATGTCAATCATATTATGTTTTAATTTTCTAATAAAAACATAAAACGACTTAACAAATTACTTCCCATATATCATGAAAATATTTAGAATATTT
The DNA here is from genome assembly GCA_014858695.1 of Chrysomya rufifacies. Lineage (NCBI taxonomy): Eukaryota > Metazoa > Arthropoda > Insecta > Diptera > Calliphoridae > Chrysomya > Chrysomya rufifacies. The sequence continues at coordinate 10,248 of JACGTJ010007910.1, read as the reverse complement.
TTCACAAAGAAAAATAATTTTTAACGGCTACTTAAAAGATAATTTAAACAACTGTCAACAGTTTTAGAAATATATAGATTATTTTTTTGTTTTTCTAAAAATATACAATTTTTTTCGTTTTCTTTTCAAAAAGGCATAAAATCTTAGCAAAACATGATATTTGAAAAAAGAGAATAAAAATTAAAGAAACGTAAATAAATAATAGACAAGTGTTAAGCAAAGAAAATAAACAAATAGATGAAAAATCTAAAGAAAATATAAACAAAATAAAGACAAAAAAAATTTAAGAAATATAAATATTTTAAACTAAAACTAAACTAACAATATGTAAAAAACAATTTTTTCTTTTTCTCTTCCCTTTCTCTTAAAAAAAAATACTCTTTATTTTTGTTATTAATTTTATTTCTCTTACATTAAACCAACAAAAATATATATTTTTGATTTTCAATTTTTCCAATATTTTCTTTATTTTTCACTTGTTTTATTATTATTATTTTTCTTTATTTGCTTAATTTTGGTTATGTTTCTGTTTTTGTTGTTATTGGTTTCTCTTTATTTTCATACTATGGGAACATTTAATGCACGGCAATGCTACGAGAACGAAGACGGCATGCGCACTATAAACTAAATACCAGGTAAAATTTTATTTACATTTTCACTTATCATCATTACCCTCAAGCATCTCTGTATGCATTGGAGGTGTTACTTTTACAATGTATTTTGTGTGTAACAAAATAAGAAAATAATATAGAAATCTCGTGATTTATTAATGTGTGCTAACAAACAATAAGCAGAAGTAGTCAAAATTTAAGATTTGTTTAATTATTGAAACTATAACAAATAGTTATTTAAATAATATTATTTAAATATAAAACTATTTTTGTCAATATGAAAATAATACAAAATTACAATCAGCATATGATGATTCCGATTTTGTATAACAAAATCGATGTCAATTATCAATAGTTTTGAATCAAATCTTGTTATATGACTGATACCTTCGTTCCTATAAGGAGCATAGGAGCTTAACAAATATATGCCAGTCCGATGGTTTTTATTTGTCTCGATATTTCGATTTAATTTTTTTAGCTACGTACTTCACTTTAGTGATGGTCGACCCTTTCTTCGAACGCAGTACGGTTGATATCCAGGACATCCTTTCTCAATGTGTGACCAATCCATATCCATTTCCTCTTACGTACATGATCTGATTAGTGATGGATCATAGTCAGGTGTTAGATATTATGTTAGGCCAGAAAATTCTTAGGATATTACGCAGGCATCTGTTGACAAACACCTGTCAGGTATTGTAGTCACTAGCACAACCATATAGCATAACGTATTTTACGTTGGAAGTATTTTTTATTTTAACGTTCCATGAGGCAAATAGCCTCCAAAAGCCTGATATGCCGCTTTTTGCCGGAAGAACGGAAGAGATATCCTCTTTCGTTCTTCCGGTTTGTTTATAATGCGACCTAGGTAGAAAATTAATAGATCTCTTCGACAAGTTTACCTTGAATTCTAATTTTTTTCTGTCATTTTGGAGTTACTACAAAGAGACTTTGTTTAACACACATTTCCTCTTGACCAGAAGCTGCTGCAACATTAACTTTAGCAAGCTAGTTTCTTTGACGTATCCGTGAAACTATGCTTCAATAAGTATATGTCGTCAGCATTTTGAAAGTTCTTCAATCGCTTGTGCACACTCTACTTTATACCGCACATATTTGTTGATGCAAAACTTATTACCATATCAAGCACGATATTGAAAAGTAGTAGGAACAGAGCACATCCCTTCCCTATACCTATCGTAAATATCATTTTCCAGTTTTAGTGGTTAGACAGGACTCTACTCGGTATCACTATCATACAAGTGATATCATTTTCGCTGGTACCTGTTACTCTTTAAACTACACCATTGATTGTATTTATATTCATATTACAATGAGCAAAACTGCAACTATTTATGTAATGGTATTGATTACAAAAAAAGGAAAAATATTTCACCATCAGACCACCAAACATAAAATCGAACATTTGATATATAAAACTTATGTTTTAACTTTAATTTTTTAAAAACACATAATATTTTCAAATGCTTCTGTGAAATATCTGTTATTTCCACCATCAAAACATGCTTCTGTGAAATATCTGTTATTTCCACTATCAAAACATGATTGGATTTAATATTTCAATTGCAACATGTCTAAGACCCCAACATGTATTTATATACATTCTGGGTCTTAGTAAGATTCTAAGTAGATCTGGCTATGCCTGTCTTTCTATCTGTCTTGTTGTGTGTCTATTAAAAACAAAGAAGGAGAGAAATTTCACAGAAATTTGTTATTGAAAAATTATAGTAAATTTTCTTTCGGCATTTATGTAATGATTTTATCTAATTGGGAAAACTCAAGTGAATTTAGCAGACATTGCGTTGAGGAATGCCTGCAAAAAGTCAAGTAAAGTGAAAATCTATTTTTCCCATCATTTTTATAATTTCAAAATTAAGAAAACATAATATCTTTTTATACCCTACACCATCGTAAATGGAGACGGTGTAATGCGTCTGTGTGAATGTATTTAAAATAGTAAAAAGATAAACGTAGATGGAGACGGTATAATGCGTCTGTGTGAATGTATGTGAAATAGTAACAAGATACACTTTTGAATATACCTTTTGGCTTAGAAGTATTTTCTTAGCCGATTTAACGATAACTGTTAGTCTGTCCGTGTGGACGATTGGCTGGCTGTTCATGTAAACCACAATGACACAGATTATTGTTTTGGATATAGAACGAAGCCTATTGAAATTGCCCATGATCGGTCCAATATTTCAGCCATACAAATGTCCTCATAACTCTCCTGAGTAGGCGTATATCTTTTTTCATTCTTTGAAAGAAGGTTTTATGGGTTTTAAGCATTCTACGCTTAAATTTGTGTAAGAAGACGGAGTTTTATAGATATCATACTGAAATTTAACACAGGTTATTTTTTGTTCCAAGAACGCAGCACATTAAAATTGATCATCGGTCTATTACTATTCGTAGCCCCATACAAATGTCCTCCCAGAATGGAGAATAATGCCTTTAAATCTCGATATTTGATACACATTACTAATCCTCTAAATTCCATTCTTACCGATTTATTATTTTACTTAACCCCCACTCAAATGTTCTCCCAGAATGAGGGCATATTCCGGCCCTATAGGGTATTACATTGTTGGGGTTGGCCAGCTAAAGCAATATTGTTTGTTTTATTTTATAAAAAATTTTCATACATTATAATTGTTTTTGTTTATTTTCGAAATATCATATTTTCACAACTATGTTGAATTGAAAAACTCATTTGCCCACATTTTGTGCCCCTTTATAAATTTTGGGTTTTAAACTTGTAAAACCGTTAAATATGTGTGTGTGTGTTTGGTAACAGTTATGGAGATATCTTAATGAAATTTATACAGACTCGTAATTTCTTTTCCAAAATGAAGTTTTAAGTACTTTAGACAGGTAATGAAATATCATAATTTTAAGATAAAAACTAATTATTATGCCATACCCTGTGGTGTAGAACATAATCAGATAGATCTCAACAGTTTGCGATATATAATAATTCAATTTTTTACTTTATTGTATCCCAAAGGCTATATTTCAAAATAATCTTCATGAAATTATATTATATTTATAATATTTGTTATAAACAGTATCGAAATTTTTAGAGAATGAGTTTTGAAAAGAAGGAAATAAAAATTAAAATAAATTTTTTTTAAATTCTTCTATTTAATTCAACATTTTAGTACAAATTTTGTCAAAGAAGCACTTATTTATCAATTTCAAAGCAAATTGTGATCTAGATTGAATTACATTTTTTCAAAAACATCAAATATTCCAACCAAAAAAATATAGTTTTAACATAACAGGAACTTAAAATATTCTGTAAACAACAAAATATAAACGAATTCTTTAGCATACTTTTAGGCATAAAGAAAATTTATATATTTTAAAAAAGATCTTAAAAGCTTATTTGTTATAATACAAAAAACTACAACATATGTGTATTGAATTCAATAGATAAATAGATTTATGACTAAAAATTTTCATAAACTATATATTCTCAATAAGCTTGTAGCTTTATCATTAGAGCTTTATGAATGTATAAGAGAATTTTATTAGCGCTAATGTTGGATACGAAAATCTGTTATAAAACAATAAAAAATATTTAAATTTTAAATATCTGAAAATATGGGGTATAATGAAAATCGTAATAACATTCGATGAATGTATTACAGTTATTGACAATTTTTAACTTATTTGTATTAGAACGTATACTTAACATCAATTGTTGTACATGTATTTACATATATCATACGTAGCGTTTAACTATTCTATTTACATTTAACACTTTCGATACATATAAATTGAATTTGGTAAATTTTTCATTTAATGCAGATGAAATGCGTTTGTCGGGATGTTTGCAACATAGAGAAAAAACTTGAAACACACACACATTTCGTATCACTTCCAGAGTCCGTCTGTCCATCCGCCTGGGCGGCTGACATGCTGTTCATTTAAATTGTATAGGTCGCAATTTGAAAGCTATCCTCTTGAAAATTTGGTACAGACAAATATTTTGAGACAAGGACCAAATCTAAATTGGATTGATTTATTATATTACCTAAAAGTATTCCCGATTTAAGGTTTTAAACTCATAACTCACTAAAATGAGCGTGTATTTTGGTGAAATTTATGATATATAACTTTTTTGATCTTAAATTACATGTCAGGTTTTATTTTGATAGGCTCATTATTTTACCTTGCCCCATGCAAATATCCTCTCAAAATGATAATAGAAATGATATAATAAGTGCGAGAAGTCGAAATTTAAGTGCAATTTAGCGTAGATTGTAATTTCAGCTAGTACCCATACAAATATATTCCCGGAATACGGTTATGAAGATATAACTTGCTCAAATGAGTGTTTAGTTTCATATTTTTCTTAACTTATGTTCCAAGTTTCATTATTGCACCCTACCCCCATACAAATTAATCTCCAGAACAAGGAACTAACTGTATCTTATTGAAACAAAGAAATACTGGAATCGAATATTATAGTACTTTACCTTGCATATGGTGCTGTAAGTTATCATCGAGCTAGACTGACTAAAACATTCTTACTCGTTGTCTTATACCACCCATCAAAAATTGATCGTGGTATATTGAGTTGTCATTCCGTTTGTAACATTTTAAAATATTCGTCTAAGATTCCATATGCATGTATTTATCCTAGGTCCTGGTAAAATTCTATGTCGATCTAGCGATATCCGTCAGTCTGTCTATCTGTTGAAAGCGCGATATAGATTGCATAAGATAAGCTAGAAAGACAAAATTTGGCGTAAATATTTATCTTGTTTGTTTGATATTGAAAATAGGCATAATTGGAAGCTATGGAACAAAAACTTATGAAATCTGCCATTAAGGAGCATTTTAGTACAATATATATCATAAATATGAAATGGATGAACGTACAAAGACGAAATTTAAGGTAAATCATAATATAGTAACGAAAAATTAAGATACTAAAAATGGGCGTGAACCACCCTTTTTTCGCCCGTTCATAAAAGTGTGGCATTTTAGACATATTTCGCCCTAAATATGAAAGGGAAGAAAGTACAAAGTTGATATTTTACACTGAATGTTAAATACCAAGAAGAATATTGGAAAAAATGGGCGTGCTGCGCCCACCCACAAATAGGAATCATTCTCTATACATTTCAGAAGCAAAATACTATTTTTTCTTGAACATACAGTTTATCTATAAAATCAATTAATGATTAAACATTTTTTTTGAAAAATTTGCTTAACTTTTGCAAAGTCACGTATCCATGTGGATACTATGCAGCAGAAGGGTTAATACTACCATTAACGATATATTTAACAAATAAAACATATAAGTAAAAATAAAATATATATTGTTAAGTATGGCAATAATTATTTAAAAATATAAAATGCACATTAACAATTTAAAATTACTGCTTCTCTTTCTTTGTTGTTATTATATTTGGCCAAATTTTGGACTATTGCCATTTATAATTGACTGATTTTAAAGACTTTAAAAAATGTCTTAACATTTTTCAATAATCTTAAAAAAACAAATAAATTACGTACAAATAATACAAGACCGCATGACACAATTTCTAATTTTTCAATAATTTTTTATGAAAATTCTAATCCTAAATGACATTTCAAATGATTCGTTACTAATACAGATAATTTTCTTTTCACGCTCTCGGTCTCACTCTCACTCTCTCTGTGTCCCCTCCACAAATACGAGACAATAATAATCCCAAAAAAGCAATTATTTCATAGCATCACATTAAATTATTTGTATTCTTTTGGTTTTTTAGCGGTCGCTTGAAATCTTATAAAAATACATTGTGTCTTTAACCTTAAATAAACATTAAAAATACAAATATGAAAACAGCCATAAACAAACAAATAAAAATTAAATACATACAAACATATTATGTTCATATACACATACATATCTTTGTTTTTATAGATTTTTTTTTACAAAATAAACAGATGTCTACGTCATTTACATACACACATATGTATATATGTAGATATTTTATGAATATAAATCTTAATTAATTGATCACACAATCGTAAAACAAACAAATTGTTCATTTTTGGCAAAATAATAACAATTAAACAAAAATACAACTCTTTGAGTATTGATGTAAATTTTGAATAAATATTTGATTTGTATATTTGGTATTTTTATGAGACATGTAATTGACATATAGAAAAATAATAGCATTGCTTTGAGTAATTATTGTTGGTAGTTTTGTATAAGAAATTCCCAGCAAACAAATTTTTGCAACTGTATTGAAGTGATGAGAAAATGAACATTAGAAAAATACTTTTCTCTCAAAAGTCCCAACCGGGCAATCACCCTTAACTACTACCCTGGCAATCATCGTCAGCTACTTCATGTTTCGAACGAGTGGATTAATGAAGGCATACTTCATACTTGAAAGAATTCCAAACATATATTAGTTCTGCGAATCTTACCTTCACTTTTTACACCACAACCTTCTCTTATTTTTATGAGAATTGTAATTGACATATAGAAAAATAATAGTATTGTTGTTGGTGGTTTTGTATAAGAAATTCTCAGCAAACAATTTTTTGTAACAGCATTAAAGCGATGAGACAATGAATATTAGGAAACTACTTTTCGCTCCAAGATCCTAACCGGACAATTATCCTTAGCTACTTCAAGGAATTATGAACATATATGAGTTCAGAGAACCCTACCTACCCTACTTTAATCTTGAATGAAACTTTTAGATGAAGCAAAAGGAAAACAGCCAACATTTAATAAAAATCTGCCTTAAATAAACTTCGACGTAGAATATTGCATTGTCCAGTTATGCTACGGATGCCACAGAAGCCATTGCCCACGAAATACTTGATCATAAATGGAAAATAGTTAGGTGCTTGAAATCATCTCTTTAGGATTATCCTGACATTTGTTAAATTCCAGGATGTTACTTATAATAGTCCTTAATGTCATACTGTTAGTCTTTGATAATTCTATTAAAAATCAAGCGTTTTAACTTTTACTTTGAAAAAATCAACAATTTAGAAGGATATCTACCTCCCTAGGTTATATACCAGATCCTAAAAGCAAAGGCTCCTGATTCCAAAAACCAAATGTTTTAGATTCGATACAGATCTAAAAGTGATATTGAAGGGGCAAAAAGTTTTTAAAAGACTTCCGTTTTCTTAATAATCTCATAATAACATCATTGCGATGAAATGGGTTTGTTATATTCGATTTAGTTTGGTTATACACCAAATCCCAAAAACCAAATGTTTTAGATTCGATTGATGATCGATGAGTTAGCAGAGTTGTAACGTTATTTTAGACTTCTTTGTAGTATTTTGTTCGAAAGGGTTTTGATTTCGGATAAATAGGCGATTAAACTACTACAGATCCTATATCAGGATGATGAAGAATACTGTTGTCATTACACACCATCATAAAATATTATTATATGCAAGCTTTGTCATTCCGTTTAAATATTCTTCAGGAACCCCAAAATATATACACAACATTTGGATCTTGCAAAGATTCTATGTCGATCTTACTCTATCTGTCTGCTTGCTGAAAGTACGACAGATATAGCGCAAAGGGTGTTAGGATAACAAAATCTATTTTATGTCACAACAGTTTGATATGGATGAGTTGTAAACGAAACCCCTATAAATAGGAGTAATAAAATAATATGCATTACACACAATGACAAAGTTTTTGTTACACATTTAGAAGGGGGAAAAATATTTAAGACTGCCACGACGCTCCTCTTCTCAAATATCGATGATATTTTATAATTTTGGTATATAATATAAAAGTTTAAAAAGTATAGCAGAAAAAATGTTTAAGACAAAATGTGGGCGTACACCGCCCACCCAAACACACACCTTTAAGTATTACGTTCGACTTAGGAGCAGTTTTCTCGTCGATTTAAAGATGAACGTCCGGACGGCTGGCTGTCTATGTAAGTCTTTTTCGCAAATTACAGATCACATGTTTAAAGCTATCGTATTGAACCAAGAACAAATTCTATTGAAATTTGTCAAGATTGGTTCCGTAATAAGTCCTTTATTTCTTGAATTTAGTATACGTATTTATTATGTAGATCTTAACTAATGTTACAAATTTTATTCCAATCAGATTATTATTATTGGAAGCTCCCATACAAGCGTTCTCCTAGAATGAGGGTTTTACATGATCGGTCCCATATTGTTCATTTCGGAATGAGAAATAATGTCAATAACTTTCTTAATAATGTGTATAATTAATTAAAAATAGAATACATAACTTTCTTGTAGATCTAAACGTATGTACCAGTGTCATTCCTATTGGTTTATTATACCTTCCGGAATTGAAATTTGGAGCATATAGCATTAATGTATATATGTATCGTCTAAATCGGTGAAATATTTTACACAATAATATTCTGTCCTTTTGTGGTGTAGGATATCATATAGTCAGAATTGACTGACTAAAGCAATCATCCTTGTTTCTATAATGCAAATTAGTAAATTTTGAAAGACTCGGTTAAATGCCAATTTTTTTAATTTTGTTTTTAACTGTATATGTTTTCTTCGTTCCTATCAAATATTTGTTTTGGTTTCATTAATCGGTAATTGTTTATGATGAGCAGTTGATTAAACTATAGCATCCGATTCTTGTGCCAGAGTTGCACCTCCGGACTGGATTTTTATAATACGTTTATTGAGCGAGACTTTTACTCCTAATCTTCCAACATCGAATATACATATCTATGCCATTGACTCACCATGATTGCAGACATGTTTCTGAGATGTCAGGACACATGATAGCGTTGCTTTCAAACTTTAGATAGTTAAGTAGCGGATGCCAAAAAAAGCCATTGCCCAGGAAATACTTGATTACAAATTGGAAGTAGTTAGATGCTTGACCAATATAATAAAGTTCCACTTCTCTTTTTGACTAAATGAAAAAAAATAATAATAATAATAATTTCAGAGTTAATGCTTTTTACCTGCAAATTTAATGTTTTTGTAGAAACATTTTTTTTAATGTCTATATTTAAAAAAAAAAAAAAAATCAATTTAAGAATCACTGACCTTTCCATTTTATATAGAAAAAAAAATTATATATATTATTTTTGCTTTGGAAATGCTCTATGAAATTTGTATTTAAAAAATCAACGCACATTGTATTTGATTAAATGAAAATCATTTTATATTTCGAAAAGCGTATATTTGTTTTAGTTGATTTGATTTTTCTTCAAAATTTCTATAGTGAGAAATGATTTTGTTTTAATACTTTTTTTCTTTACTCATTGTGCTCCCCAGCGATGAGTCCATTTGCAAATGATAATTTGTTGTTTCCATCGAAAAAAAAAGAAAACAATAATAACAAGTTTC
>JACGTJ010007909.1:0-12159 GCA_014858695.1 Chrysomya rufifacies | reverse complement strand
ATTTTTTTTTATAAAAATATAAAATTTTTTATAAAAATATAAAATTTTCTATAAAAATATAAAATTTTTAATATTTTCTATAAAAATGTAATATTTTAAAAATTTTCTATAAAAGTATAAAATTTCGTAAATTTACTATATACCTTCGTAGTTTCGAATTTTGAAAAATTACAAAACAAAAATTATAAAAATTTAAAATCATTTTTTAATAAATAAAAATTCCATTATATATTTTTGTAAACGATTATTTTAATAAATTTTTTTTTATTATTATTTTTGTTAATATTCATTTCATATTTTCTGTTTGTTTTTGGTATATTGGAAGAATAGAAATAGTTTTCACACAATGGATATTCTTTAATAATACGTGTCTCTTGTTTTAGCACAAATTACAATTTAACTTATTTGTCTTACGGTGTACTACAGCAGGGACTATCGGAAGAATATTTCAAAATTCTATAACCAATACATTCTGACGATTTGGAAGTTTCATTTTTGGCACAACAATTCAAATAACAATGGGATGACGTACGATAACAATCACATTCAGCCAAATCAGGCAAAGATTGATATCAAACTGAAGCTCTCTTAAGGCTAATAGTACTGGCAATAATATCGGTGGGACGAAAATCGGGATCGGCAAATGTTTCATGATTCATACATCGTGTACCACCCAAACAGGTGCATGAACAAATCGATGCAGTCTCATCAAATTCGGTCATATAATTGGAACTATTCAGTAGTTTACCATGCATATTATAACTGTGTTCGGTATCGAAAGTAACTGGTTGATTGGCAGCAATTTGATTTTGAGCATCTTGTTCATCTCTTTTGGCATCTTCAGCTTGCCTATAAAAAAATTTAAAAAAATATTTTATTTTTTATGCGAAGTTTTTCGATTGATTTTTTTTTTTTTTTGCTTACATGGTCATAAAACGTAGTACCAATAAATTTATACTTGCAGCTACCACTGCCAAACCAAATAGTATAAATACTAAACTTAAAGCCACATATCCTGGTTTATTCATTAGAGCCTGATCATTTTGTAAAGCAACATAATCTCCAAATCCTATGGTTGTTAGTGTGACAAAGCAATAATAGAAACTATCAAAATAACTCCAGCCTTCGTAACGTGAAAATACCGCTGCGCCGGTGGTTATTATTATGGATGACAACATTCCTGTGGCCAACATTAAATTCATTTCGGTAGCCTCTGTATGTGAACATTGCATATAGCGTTTGGCTTTTCTTATGATAACTGAAGCAAATTTATTTAATCGTTCGCCTATAGACTGGAACATAACTAGGCCTAAAGGTATACCCACCTAAAAATATAGAAATGTAAATTATTACATTTCAAAAATTATTAAAATTATTTTCGTAGATATTTAGTAGTCAAAATAATTACCATTGCATATGCCATACAAAATGCTTTCCCACCAATTGTTACCGGTGTCGAATGACCATAACCAATCATTGCCAGAACCACGGTGGCAAAATAAAATGCTCCTGCAAATTTCCATTGCGGACCAGCTTTGTGTGGTTTATTTTCAATTATAACAATTTCCATCATACGAAAATCTTCTGTAGAAACATTGTACTTCTTAACAAAATTATTCTTAACGGCTTGTAAAAAATCCCAACGTTTCGATTCAAAATCCGATTCCAAACTATCGAAAACAGCCGCACCAATTAATAGATATGTAAATGTACAAACTACCAATGAAAGCGTCCGAACATTTTGACGCTTCATGATGCAGCACTGTGTCACTAAGTCAACAATGTAATCACGATAGGATTCAATAAGCATTCAATAGCTTTATTGCTCTAATAATGAAATCTTTAAAACAGAACAAATTTTGATTACATATGAATTTAATAAAAATTGGCCAGCATAAATGCATTAATTTGGAGTTTATTTTTTAAGATTGTGTTAAAATAATTGTTGGAAATTTTATTGTTTAGAGTTTGACGTTTTGTTTTTATTATGGTAGAATACAATTGAAATAATCAATATGTCCTTTATGGGGTTGTGTAAGGAAATATTAGAGAATTGTCAGTTTTTTTTTAGCAATTTTGATCAAATGCGCAGAATCTCAAAAAGTAGTTATAATTTGAAACTTTTGAGGGGAATTTACAAAATTAACATAATATTTATTATTGATGCTCTTATAAATGTTAATGTCTTATAAAATATCCAAGTAAAATTAAAATATTTTAAACATTTAAGTTAAATTTAATTAATGGCTATTTTCACTTGAGAGTTACCTTATCAATTCAGAAAATATCCTTTTTGTGGCTACAGAAAAGGACCAAAAGATAAATATCCTTACCACACCGTTATTTACATATATGTCTTCAACATCTTAACGAGTAATAGATAGTTCGTAAACGTCAAACAACGAAAAAAGGTCAGCAAACTCCTCGAAAAATCTATAAGTTGAAAAGAAAAAAAATTGCACAGAACTCCCGAAGAAAAAAAAAATAATAAATAATTCAACAAATTTTCTTTTAACAGCCTACAAAAGTTTAAAGTTAAATCTCCAAAAAAAAAAAAGAAACAAATACCTAAACCAGCAAACATGTCACCAAATCCTCATTCACCTTTGCCACCAGCTACCATGTCATCTGGTGATTTTGGTAATCCTTTGCGTAAATTTAAACTTGTATTTTTGGGCGAACAAAGTGTTGGAAAAACTTCTCTAATTACACGCTTCATGTACGACAGCTTCGATAATACTTATCAAGCTACCATAGGTATAGATTTCCTCTCCAAGACCATGTATTTGGAAGATCGTACCGTACGTTTGCAGCTTTGGGATACTGCTGGCCAGGAACGTTTTCGTTCTTTAATCCCCTCCTATATAAGGGATTCGACAGTAGCTGTCGTTGTCTATGATATCACTAATACTAATTCATTTTATCAGACTTCAAAGTGGATTGATGATGTGCGCACAGAAAGGGGCAGTGATGTCATAATAATGTTGGTTGGAAATAAAACCGATTTGGCCGATAAACGTTTGGTCTCTACCGAAGAAGGGGAACGTAAAGCTAAAGAACTTAATGTTATGTTCATTGAAACCAGTGCCAAATCGGGCTATAATGTAAAATTGTTATTTAGGCGTGTTGCAGCCGCTCTACCTGGTATGGATTCTTCAACTGATAACAAACCATCTGAAGCTATGCAGGATATACAGTTGGGTCAACAGAATGAGCAAAAAGATCCCGAGGGTGGTTGTGCCTGTTAAATTGCAAATTTTAAATTTTAAGCTACATTTACTAAAAAAACAATATATGAAAAGAAAACAAACGAAAAAACAAAAAAAAAACTAAATGGTGGAATTCTATTATTTTCTTTTTTCAATATTTGCTGTGATGAAGAAATATTTATTAAACAAAAAATCGTAAAATTGGTTATATTAAGCTTATGTATGTAAAATTTAACTTGGGATTTATATGAAAGTAGTGATTGATTGAGATTGATATTATAATAGAAATATTTCTTGGGAATAGTTTTTTTATTGCATCACCATGCTTATTAATTAAAAATAAATATTAACAATTTGTGAAAATTAACTTAAAATAAATATAAATAAAATATAAAAAAATAAAAATCCTGTAGATGTTTAAACAGTTGATATACAAAAATTTAACAAATAAAAATTAATAAAAATATTTAATTTTAAGTTGTTTTAAAACAAAAAGCTTAACAAATGCAAATAAGAAGTAGCACGCACCACAAGCCATGCATTACTTTTCCAATTTAAATTTTATTTCAAAAATCAAAAGTAAACAGAAATAAATAGCAAATTTAAATAAAAACTAATAGCAATTGTATTTTTTACAGATGGATAAATTGTCTTCAATCTCTAGGGATTATAATAATTAAGTCATACTTTAATAATAGGAACATAAAGTTTTTGGGTGTGTAAATTTTTAAAGTAATTAACAATTATTTTAACGTACGGTACACACCCAAAAATTTCTCTACAAAAACGATAATTTGAAAATTGTTAACTTTTTCTAAAATTGTTTGTTTTTTCAAGGGATTGGTTTACTGACTTTTTCAAAAACTTTCTGTTTGCGGAAAAGTTTTAGAAAAGAACTGAACTAGACTGAATTACAACTGAACGAGAATTGAAGAAGAAGAAGTGAACTAAAGTTGAATTACAACAGAACTATAACTGAATTAGAAATGGACTAAACAGAAGTGGAAGTTAACTAACTTGCTGGTTATAAAAATTTACCAAAAAATTTTTTTCGTACATAAAATTTATTAAAAATAGAATTTTTTTTAAAAATATATAGAAGTTTTTCAATATATTTCTTTTCAAAAAAAATCTGTTAATATAAAATTCTATTTAAAAAATTTATATTTACTAGCATTTTTTTGTTTTTTAATTTCAGTTTATGAAAAATTTTGTTTTATAAATAATTTTATTTTTTCATTTTTTTAATCTGTTTATAAGAAAATTGTAGAAATTTTACATATTTCCTAATGAAATACTGGAACTGTACAAGAATGGAACAAATATTATTTTTTTTAGAAAATTTATAAAAAAAAAAAAAACTGTTTGTTTATTAGAAAAAAATCTTATACGAATCATAATTTTATTTACTTTTTAAGCAAGTTTTCAAAATGTTCAATCTATACAAATATAAATTTTCTTTTAAAAATTCTTAATCGTTTATTACCATTTTACATGAATATAATGAATACAGTAATGTATATATGCATTGGCGTCATATTCGACATTGAATATATCCGTCTGGTAACACTCTTTTAAAAGCAACAAAACATTGAAATTGCAACATTTTTTATTATTTTAAAATTATTGTTAAAATATGTCTAATATAATATAATTACTTATTATATTGTTTAAGATTTGTTATTAATTTTTCATAAAGAATTACTAAAAAAAAGAAATGAAATATTTTAGTATACAATTTCACCAAAACATTGATAAAACATTTTCCCAACCCTGTTATATGTCAACATTCACTGTATACATACAACATGTTTAAACAATTACGATGGCAACACAACACACAAGATAAAAAAAGCACACAAACAGCGTTCAACGATTACTTTTATACAAATTTTATGTATACAGCAATACATTTTTATCAATAAATATTATAAAAGTCTATATTTAAAAGAAATCATAAGTTCTAAATAGCGCTTAACAAAAGCCTGCAACAAATTGTGAAAGACAATTAGAAAGTTGAGAAAAAAAAAAAACAAAAAAGAATCTCAACAAACGTCATCATCATCATTATTGTTATAGCGAAAGACAGCCCTTGCAACATTGTTGAAAATTAAAGTTGATGTTGAAAATTGGAGTCAAAATTAGCGGCAGCATTTTCTGGGACTAGTTTCAAGCTGAATGAAAAATGTTATGTTCATGAACTGAATTTGGAAATAGTATGCAACAAAAATCTCATCGGCATCAAAAACAAACTTTGTAGCGTGTTCTACTACACAGTAGAATACTAGAGAATATTATATATTACAACAGTTATAATTATATTATAAATTAATTTCAACAAATTAAAATATGACTATGGAATGGACCCGGGAAAAGACGCTGTCTTTGATACAGGAGTATCGTAAAAGACGCGGTCTATGGGATATGACTCACGAAGATTATCGCAAGAAGGATGGCAAACAAAAGTTACTAGTCGAAGTGTCTGAGGCATTAGGAGGTAATATACCAATTATGGAGATTGAGAAGAAATTCCATACATTAAGAACTCAGTATCATAGAGAAATAAATCGTATGAAACGCAAAGAACCTTACAATTCGAAATGGTTTGGTTTTAAGTATTTACAATTTCTTAGTTCACCCAAAGCTTGTCGTTCCAGCAAGGGACGCATTAAGGCTGAAATTACCGAAGAGGGTACTGTAACCACTAAATATATAATACGTGAAGCAATACAAACCGGACATGATACCAGCATGGGTTCGGCAAATGAAAATGAGGAATTCCTAACGTTACCACGAAGATCAAATACAATAACATATGAAACAGTGCCGGCCAGTGCAGGCACATCGACCGCCTCTAGTCGCTCTCATGAATTAGAAAAGTTAATTGAAGAAACAACAAAAGATGTCGAAGAGATTGTTGAAGCTAAACCAAAAATGAACTTAAAAGATCTAAATGTACCAATGGAACATCATCACCATGCGCAACAACATCACGAATTGCAAATAAGTAATGTGGAAAGTGAACATCATCAAGAGCTACATCATATTGAAGATGTAGATGAAAATATGGAAGCTATGGCCATGCAACATCAAGTAACTTCTGATGAAGAACTTAATTATCAAACAAACTCATCAGATCATGGGGTAACAGCTGTGGTATCCACAGTAAATGCTGGACATACACAATCTTCTACCACTACAGTACATACTATTCCGGCAAGAATTATAAAAATACAAAGAAGAGATACTCATCATGATAATAATGATTACTATGAGCAACAACAGCAAACACATCATGCAATACAGCAGCAACAACATCATCAACATTTACAACAGCAACATCATATGCAAACAGTATCGCCTTCTGGTGGTTCTAGTTTAGCAGCCACAAAACGCGTTTATTATGATCCCTCAACCCATCATACTACCACAATATTGACCACAACACCACCGCAACAACAAACTGGAGTATCCCTTATAAATAACTCTTCCCAATCAGTCAATTCTTCGCCTACAAATTCAAAATTTCATTTACGTAATAGTTTGGCAGCTGCAGCGGGTTCAACTGTCATTAATCCATCCAACAGTCCCCTAAACAATTCCGCCCTAAATTCACAAACAACTATGACCAATAACTCCACTTTACGTGATGAATTCACCACCTATGGGGAATATGTTGCCAATGAAATGCGAGAAATTAAAAGCCGAGAAATTTTACTAACATTAAAGCATAAAATTAATACAGCTCTCTTCGAGGCCAATATGCAAGAGTTACAAAAATAAAAGAAATGTAAATAGTAATTATAATGCTACCAATTTGTTAAAGTTTTAAGATAGACTAAATTTTAAAAATGTTTCTTTTTCATAAATATAAGTTTTATCTCTTCCAAAACTAAACATTAAATAGATTGAAATGCGGTTCTATTAAGTTTTAATAAAGATTTTTTTCCTAACAAAAATTTATAATATAATTTTTATTATATAAATTTTAAAAATGTCGAATGTTCTGAAGATTTAATATAAAATAGTCACATTTTATGGTTAAATATATGTAGATTTTGTGAAACCTCTGGGATTCGTTAATTGTGGTATGGGTGCAAGTTTATTATCAATACCATAGAACTGTCCATTTAAAGATTTTCTTTGTACCTTAGGTCTTCTATAAAAAATAAATTGATATGGTCAGGTCTTAAGGAGGAATATTTTGTCTTACTCTAATGATTTTTTATAATCCATATATAATCGTATTTTTACGTATTTTTCGGGTACGTTATTCAAAAATATCACCCAACGACAGGCCAAATATGTATTAGATTTTGGAGATAGTATATTATTTAAATGATCAAATTGATTTTTAAATGATGGCAGTATATTGTAATCTTTTTGCTCAGATATGCTTGATATAACAGAATTTTTAATGGGTTTCTTTGAATCTATGGATATTTTTTGCGATTTTTTAATATCAACCAAATCAATTTGTTGAGGTAAGTTTAAATATGGTTCACAAAACATTGTTGACGTATTTATATCAATAATTTTATTTTTTCTTATATTTATAAACAATTTTAATAAATATTCTAGTAATCAAAATATGATTTAAAAAAGATCAATCAATCAAAAAATTCAAATTAATAGAAAATATTTCGTATAATTTAATTTTCTTACAGATAACTAAGATATGACAATTTTATAAAAATATGGTAAAATAAAAATATAATTGTACCATGGGTTGTGATATTGCCTTATAAATTAATATTGCTTATAAATTTTAAATGCAATGAAAATGTCGATTTTCAATTCTTTATCATTAAAAAATCTGTAAAAAAATATTGTTTAAAATATTTAAAAAAACACGAGGAACTACTAGCATTTAAAATTATTATTAAACTATTACAATTTTTACTAATTATTAAAATTTTTGCAAAATTTTATGGTGGCAATGTTATTTTATAGATTTTATTACTTGGGTTTGGAAATCCAAAATAACTACAAGCTGGCAATAATAAAACATTTAATTCCTTTATATACAACTCTGTTTACCAAAACTGAATTCGCTGTTACAGCATTACCATACCTAAAACCAATTTACTGCAGTGGCAAGACAACCGTGCAAGTTATGTGAATGTGGTGTAAAATAAAGTTCTTAAACTTATGTTAAATTCGCTAGAAAAATTGCTAAAAAAAATTACGAAATTTGCATAAAACTGAAATTTAAAGTCCATTGTTCAAAGAACATGTGGAATTTAAATGGTAAAAAGTGAATAAGTGTATGAAAATTGTATATGAAATTTTTTTTTCGACGAACATTCACATATGCATAATTAAGAAGTGAAAAGAAAGAAAGAAAAAAAAAAAAAAAAGATTGAAGAATTCATATACTAAATTAAGCAACTGTGTAAATTTGTGCGATACTACTAGCGAAAAATTTAGTCACTTTTTATTCATAAGGAGGTAAACACAAACAAAAAGTACACGCGTTTTCGCATATTAAATTGAGGTTAAGTTAATAAAAAAAATAATTTGTGCTTAAAATTTTGCAAAAAGTGTATAAATTAAACTGCAAATAACGCTATAATATAAATAATTACAAAATCTGAAAAATAAATTAATAAAATTCATCTTAAATTAAAAATGAAATGTTAAAAATATCGTATCAGAAGTGAAGCTGTAATTTTAAAGCAAGAATTTAGAAAAAAGCCGACGAAACCCGTGTTAAAAATTCATTTTTTTAAGTGGTCGTCCTATTGTTCTTAAATGTGCGGTTGCACGAAAAGTTATTGAAATTTCTACTACATTTTACAACAACTCTGCTTTTCTGGCCATTTCTCTGTGTTTCTTTTTTTTCGTAAATTTCGCTCGTCTTTTTTTTTTGTATATTAATTCGCCGCACAAAAATTTGGTCTTCGTTCAAGTCGGTGTAGAAATGTGTGTAAATGAATTTCGTTGAAGTTTCGTTAGCACATCGTGAAAATTCTTGAAAAAATTTTTGGTGAATAATTAAAATTTTCATTGTCTAATTTAGAAAATTTTAAAGAAATTTTATTATTAAAATATTGTGCCATTGAAAAGCCATACATTTTCTATAAAATCTATAACAAAAATATGAAAAATACCATGAAAAATTGATGTGAAAAATGAAAGGCTCTGTGAAACCTGATTTTTTTTGTGTGTGATGTGAAGAAAAAATTTTTTGACGTCGCTAATCTACTAACCATTATGATGAAATAAATTGTGGTTTTTATCAATAATTAAATGTTTAAGTGATTTTTTTTCGCTTACAAAAAATGAAAATTGACGGTTTCTTTAAAATAAATTTTGTGAAAACTATTGAAAAATAAA
This sequence comes from Chrysomya rufifacies, assembly GCA_014858695.1. Taxonomy (NCBI): domain Eukaryota; kingdom Metazoa; phylum Arthropoda; class Insecta; order Diptera; family Calliphoridae; genus Chrysomya; species Chrysomya rufifacies. Next base: position 2,611 of record JACGTJ010007909.1, on the reverse strand, counting down.
ACGCCCTTCTAGCTAACACGCCCCTTCTATAAAAAAAAGATGAAAAAAAAAACTTTTTCTCATTTTCCTTTTAAGTTCGAGTTTCGTTGCACGTCTCTTTGTGTCGTTTGTTCACAGCACTGTAGTTAGTAGTCGTGAGTTTTTTTTTTTTTTAAGTGTTGTATGACCACCAGTATTACCGTTTTCATTATTTGCATTAAAAATGTTGGATATTTTATTTTTATTGCAAAGTGCATAAAATATTTAAAAAAATTATATACTTATTTATATATTCTTGTTAAGAAACATATTCAGATTATAATTATATTATAATAGTTTTATTTTCTTCAATAATTGAAGGCTTTTGTATGATTTTAGGAGATATTTTATAAAAGTTGTCTTTTTATTTTTCAATTGTTAAATAAACTCGTAAATAAAAAAGCGTTTTTGGTGTAATTGGTCCTTTGTAGTTCTTTTTAATATTCTACAAAGGATATGAACTGGTTTAGCAGAATTAATATTTCAAAACATTTATATAGAAATATTAGAAACAAAAATAGAATATTAAATATATATAACTCGATATTCATAAAGTTTCCCAATGAATTTTTTAATTAATTTAAATCAAAATTAATACTATTATAAATCGTGGGAAAAAGTTCAAAAGTGAAAAGTTTCCCAAATATTTTCAAACAATAATGTTTTATTAGTTTTTTGTTGTTGTAGACCGCTAGTAGCAGTTCGAAAATTTAAATATATTTCTTTATGAATTAGTAGTTTTATTAAACTGTTTATAAATATGTATCTAAAACAATAACAAGATTTTAAACTATTAGCAGTGAATGTCAATTTTTTTTTTGTTTGAATAAATTGGTATTTAGTAATTTTTATTAAAAAGTTGTAATTTACTCTGGTAACACTTAATATACGACAACCAAAAAATTAAGGAAAAGACTTGTGTATGAGTGTGTTTAGGTTCATTTTAATTTATATATATGTTTGCCTGCTTGTGTATATATAAGGTTCTGGCTGTGTTGTGTATGGCTCCCTTATTATTCATCTAAAAGCGATTTTCAAATATTATAGGGTTTTTATATTGCAAAAATATTAAAAGCTATCTAAAGTATAAATAAATTGATTTGTTAATATACATGTTTTGCAAATGTTGATTGTATTTTTTTTTCTTTTGTACGCAATTTATGTGTAAAATATTTTACGTACAAATGTATGTATATTTAGTATATTGTGCATATTATTGTATGTAAGTGTGTACGTACAATAAATATAATTTTTAAATTCCTTTAATTTACTTTAATTGAGTGCATATGACGTTTCTGTTGTTTTTCTTTTTTATTTCGTTTTTTTTTTATTTATTTTTGACAGCAATGCATTTTTATTAGGAAAAAACATACTAGTGCAAGTTTTTTTATATACTTATAGGAACAAAAGATGTTTTTTTTTTTTAATTTATTTTTCTTCTCTTATATTGTATAACTTAGTATTAGTGTATCACAATGCATAGTGTATATGCATACATACACATATAAAAAAATAAAAGAAAGAAAGGACAAAAGTCAATACAGGGTTACAGTGTGCATAATCATTTACAATAAATACTTTAATTTTTTTATAGAAAATTGTTAGAGAAAACAAATTCTAAATAACTCTAATCATTTGTAAGCATAATGTTTAAATGTACCCTTTTCAGTTGCAATTAAATAATTTAAGAAAAAATATGCGGGTTCTATACTTTATCAAGTGTGATAATGTTTTATGATTGTTACTCTTTTTACATTTTTTTCATTCTCTTACTATTGTACTTACATACATGTATGTATGTACATATGTTTGTGCATTATACATATGTATGTCTTTTTTAAATAAAACTTTATTAGTCATACATACGTATTACGAAAATAAAAAAAATAAAATAAACAAATTAAGAAAATCAAAATTTTTCTTAAATTCGTTTTTTTAATAATATTGTACATATCATTTGCCCCGAACATAATTATCGGATATTAAACAAATAAAAATGGAAATAATGCCAATACTTATTATTACAAATTTTACTAGGGAAACATAGAAATATTTCAATGTAGTTAAAAATGAATCTGAAATAAACAAAGGCTTTTTTTGGGTTACAATATTTAAATTTTTTAAATATAACTTATATTTATTTAAAGCACTCACTCACGATTATAATTTTTTTTATTTTCAAAATACAAAGAGAATGCAGGAAACTATTATTAAAAAAAAAAAAAACAAAACTGTAAATAAATTAACAATAAAACACTGCAAAAATTTCGGTTCATTTTAGTTCGACCATAAAATTAAATTTATATTTACGTTTATTTATTTTATAGAAATTTTGTGAAAATTAATTCGAAAACACAAAGAGAAAAAAATATACGAGAAAAGAAAGTAACCAACAATAATAATAACAAGAACAACAAAATTAATACTGTGTGCAAAACGTAAGGCAAAAATAAAAAAAAAAAAATTATATATAAAAAAAGAGAGAGAATAAAATAAAAAAAAAAAAAAAAACAGTACCAACAATAATAATAGCAACAACAATAACAACAACAATAGCTTAAAATTGGCCGCAGCTGCAGCAATTGCTGCAACA
>JACGTJ010007897.1:0-10327 GCA_014858695.1 Chrysomya rufifacies | reverse complement strand
TAGTGATCACAAATCGAAGCCCTTTTTCCATTTAAACGCATATTTACCGAGATACAGACGATTTAAGATTTTTCATCAAAATATCGATTTTTTATATGAAAAACTAGTGATCACAAATCGAAGCCCTTTTTCCATTTAAACGCATATTTACCGAGATACAGACGATTTAAGATTTTTCATCAAAATATCGATTTTTTATATGAAAAACTAGTGATCACAAATCGAAAACCCATTTTCCATTTACATATTTAGAAAAATACATATTTTAGAAAAATAAAACAATTAAATTTCTTTAAAAAAGTAAAATTTTAGAAAAAAATTGAAATTGAATATTTAAAATTTTGAAAAAAAAAAAACATTATAAAAATATAAAATTTTGATAAAAATCTAATAAATTTAAAATTAAAGAAAATTAAACAAAAATAATAAATTTAATAAATTTTAAATTGAAGTAAATTAACAAAAAATTTTATGTAAATTTAGGTAAAAATTCAGACACAAATAAACATTTGTAGAAAAAAATTAAAAAAAAAAATTGTTGAAATATTGAAAATTTGTTTTTTTATCAATAAATGAAAATTTGGAAAACAAATTAAATTTTTTTATTTGAAATATAAAATTTTGTACAAAATTAATTATATTCAAATGAAATAAAAATTTTAGATAAATCAAAAATTATTTTCCAATTACAAAATACTCAAATATTTAAAATTTTACAATGTATTCAATTTTAGAAAAAAGGGTAATTCTAGGAAAATTAAAGAATTTTTTAAATTTTGAAAAATTTAAATTTGACCAAAACTTTTAAATTCATATAGAACGACTTGAGATCCGACTAATACAAAAAAAACGAAATTTAACACAAAATTTTTAGTAAAATTCAATTTGTATTGATAATTAAAAAAATATTCAAATTCATTTCAACTATTACATTTTTTTGTAATAATTGTTCAAAATTGTTAAAAAGTTAAGACAATGAAATCCCCAATTAATTCTCAGTTTAACCTCGTATATTAAATCTTACTTACTGTAACAATACTGTTTGCTAATAAAGTAATTATGTCAAGTAGCTACTTTATATTGCAAAATGTCATTCTATAAATGAACTCTTATACTAAATTAATACAAGAACTTAGCTATTAGTAAGCTAAATATTTTCAATAATTTTCTACTTTAAAGAAAATATTAAGAAGCAAATTAAAACAATTATACACACATACATACATATACATTTCTTCATATGTATGTAAAAACGGATGTTAAAGTTTCAAGTTTTACACATTCCATTGTATTGCTTTGTTTTTGTTTTACTAAGAAGAACTCTAAACTGCTCTTTTAATGTTTTGTGAAGAGAGCACTACACTTCTTCAACTCATTTCATTTTCCGACAATTTTTTTCGCTTTATATTAAACTTTTCTACTCTTTTTTTTAAGTTTTTGTGTGCGTGTGTAAATTTTCTATTGTTTTATATTTCCGTTTGTTTAAAAAAATAAAACTTAAATTTTCTTGTTTTAGTAAAGAGTTTTTATTTTTAATAAAATTACCATATTGTAACACACTCCTTCATATAAATTAGCATAATAATTTTAATAAAAATAAAAATTTGCCATAAATTTGTTATTTAATTTCTTTTAAGATTTTGAAATAGCGGTTTTTATAGTATTTTTGCGTTTATATATAACATTATTTATAAGATTTCTATGTAATTTTCCACTTATTTATGTATGTATGCTCCTTCATAAACACTCACACATACATACTCGTACACATATTTTGCACAATTAACTTTATTTGTTTGTCACTACAATAATGAGGATAATGTTGGCCATTTTTATTTATACAACAAAAACTATATGCATGATTTTTTTAGTTTTCTTTCTAGTCTTTTATTCTCTATTATATTTCTCTTTATGCTCTATGAGGCTTTTCAATTTTGTCATTGTGTTAGTGGTAAACAAAACGAAATTTAAACACATTCACATACATTTGTTAATGTGTAAAGCTTAAAATGTTTTTGTAAGTTTATATACGAAAATGTATGTTTTAGAGTATGAGAAAAAAACAACAATTTTTGCTCCTTTACACTCATTATACAACAACAACAAATACAACTACTAAAACGTCTAACGACTATAAAAGCAAAACCTCTTTTGTTTTTATAAAATAAACTACATTTTTTGTATTCTTTTTTTTAGTTTTTATAATTTTTTAATTTTTGCTGTAAAAAATGATGACTTGTTGTAGTTGTTGTTAGTGGTGGTTGCTGGTAGTAGATTTTTGTAAAAAAAGAAGTGCTAAAATCTTGGTAAGAGAAAACGAAGGGATTATTTTTCATATTTTTTGAAATCAAAATCTTTGGTGGTGTTTTTACTTCATTATAATAGTTGTATAAGTTTTCAACGACGCACATACACACAAATAAATACTGAAAATGTATACACATACTTATATATACACACTTGTCTAAATATTTTACTTATAAAACAACAACGTTTATTTAATATTTAATCTTTTTTCTTTTTCTAATTCGTTGATCCGTTACAATGTTTTCTACCGCTATTTTATGTCTAGTCTCTTTGAAAATCGTTTAGCAACTGAAGAAAATCTCTATGAATCTCATATTGAGATAGTGAAAGTATTTCCTTCTTATTGAGTAAAAAATGAAGTAAAAAAGCTTTACTGTAAGCTTTTGTCGGCTTTACTCTCTTTGTTATTGTTGAAGAGAGAGAGTTTTTGTAATGTTTTGCAATTGATGATTTTCAATAAAAAAATACAAAATGTTCTCCAGGTACGAAATAATAAATTTTTACATTTTTTTATATATATAGAAAATTTTCCAAAATTTTTCTTTTTATAATAATTTAAAAAATGTGTTATATAGAAAATTTTTTCAAAAATTTTCTTTTTATAGACATTTTTTTCAAAAAGATTTATTTTTATAGAAAATTTTTCCATAAAAATGATTTTGTAGTAAAGTAAAAAAAAAAAAAAAAAAAAAATTATACAAAATTTAAAAAAAAGAAAATAAAAAAATTACTTTCTATAGAAAATTTTTTTTCAATATTTTTCTCTTAATAGCAAATTTGTTCAAAAATTTTCTTTTTATAGAAAGTTAAAAATTTTTTTTTATATTTTTTTAACTTTCTATTTGAAAAGTTAAAAAAAAATTATAGAAAATTTTTCAAACATTTTCTTTTTAAAGATTTTTCTTTATTTTCTTCTTTATATTTCTTCATTTTTTCAGAAAATTTTTCCATTAAAATTTTGTATAAAATTTTTCAAAATAAAATAAAAATTTTCTTTTTATAGAAAATTTTTCAAAAAATTTTCTTTTTAAAGAAAATTTTCTTTTTATAGAAAATTTTTCCAAAAATTTTCTTTTTATAGAAAATTTTTCAAAAAAAATTTCTTTTTATAGAAAATTTTTCAAAAAAATTTCTTTTTATAGAAATTTTTCAAAAATTTTCTTTTTATAAAAATTTGTCAAAAAATTTTCTTTTTATAGAAATTTTTCAAAAAAAAAAAAAATTAATAGAAATTTTCAAAAAAAAAATATAGAAATTTTTTCAAAAATGTTCTTTATATAAAAAATTTTTTCAAAAATTTTTACAAAAATATTCTTTTTATAGAAAACTTTTCCTATAATTTTCCAATAATTTTCATTTTATAAGAAAAATTTCCAAAAATATACTTTGCTCTTTCCCGTTTTGTTGGATTTGTAACAATTCAGTACCAAATTCGGTACCAAAAATCCCTAAAATTTCAACATGTTTTGCTCTCTCATTATATTATTTGTTTATAATCTATTGAGCCACAGGGAAGCTCAGGGGTTGGTTATGGCAAATCGTTAGTAACTGTTTTTCTCTATATATTTTTTTTTTCTTTATAGCTTGAGCTTGAATAAATTTCTGTTTCTGAAGTATTTTTTGTTCGTCTACTTACATTTTTATGATTACATCTTTCATTCGATTATACCTGTTGTTGTTTTTAAGTTAACTACTAAAGTATTTTTAATACTTTTCTAATGTTTTGTTGTTGCTTTTTCATTGAACTTCTACAAAAATACTTTTACACTTCTTACCTTCACCTCAGCACCTCAGGTGGTACTTCATAGTTGTTGTTAATTTGAGTGCGTAAAACCAAATAATCGAGATGAGGGATGAATTGTTTTGGTGGATACGGGGTGGGCTCTAAATAGAGGAGTTGATTGTTTACATCATTTAGCCGTTTAATGGCATAACAAAAAGATTTTATACTGAAATGCCGGTAGATTGAAGAACATTTGAAAATAATACAAGTTTAATTTAAATACATAAAATACGCGATTCAAACATGCGATACTATTTAGACCATTCAGAGGAATAATTACCTACGTTTTTAAAGGAAAAATATGAAATATGAAACTAAATAAAATTGTGATGTGGTCATGTACCAAATATAATAAAAAAAAATCAATAATATTTTGAAATGGAGTTTGAATAGGAGATTTGGAAACCTCATATTTTTGTTAAACAAAAGGCAAAGAAAAATATATTTTTCTTTTTTTTTTGTAAAAAATTATATAAAAGGAAAATTTAAATAAACAGTTTTTCTATATTGAAATATTGAAAAATTTTCTATAAAAAGAAATTAAAAAAAGTTTCATTACAAAATTTTCTATAGAAAAAAATTTTGAAAAAAAATTCTTTAAATCACAATTTGACAAATTTTGTACAAAATTTTTAAAGAGAAAATTTAAAACAATTTTTCTATAAAACAAAATTTTTGAAAAATTTTCAACAAAATAAAATTTTGGAAACATTTTCTATAAAAACAATATTTTGGAAAAATTTTCTATAAAAACAATATTTTGGAAAAATTTTATATAAAAGGAAAATTTTGGAAAAATTTTATATAAAAGGAAAATTTGGAAAATTTTTTATAGAAAGAAAATTTTGAAAAATATTCTATAAAAAGAAAATTTTGAAAAATGTTCTATAAAACAAAAATTTTGAAAAATTTTCAACAAAATAATAGAAAAACAAAATTTTGGAAAAATTTTATATAAAAGGAAAATTTGGAAAATTTTCTATAGGAAGAAAATTTGGAAAAATTTTATAAAAAAACAAAATTTGGAAAAATTTTATACAAAAACAAAATTTGAAAAATATTCTATAAAAAGGAAATTTGAAAAAATTTTCTATAAAAAGGAAATTTTGTAATTTTTGAATTTTCTATAATGAGACATTTTTTATTAAATTTTCTTTAAATGGAAATTTTTTTGTAATTTTCTATACAAAGAATTTTTTTAAAATTTTCTATAAAAATAAAATTAAGAAAACTTTAAAAAGTTTTCTAAAAAAAAAATATTGAAAATTGTCTATGAAAAAAATATGATTTTCTTGAAAAAGTTTTTGAAAATTTAAACCTTAATAACTGCAAGTGAAACAGTGTCATAATGTATATTACATACTTTAAATATTTGAAATTGTTAATTCCCTACAGCACTTTCCCGACAATGAAATTCCATTAAACCCCAATAAAAATTAATTAAGCTTAACAATCAACAAGCCCCCCTTAGCTTTATTTCTTAATATGATTATTATTTTAATTATTGTTTAAGGTTCTTTTTTCTTCTAAATCCTTTAGATTTTAAAAAGAAACATGTAAACTCCCTAAGCATTAACAGACATCTTAAAGAGTATTATAGGCTACTGCTCTAATAGGAGTCAAACAAAGCTTTTACCGCCCTTAAAGCTTTTTGAGTAAGCAACAAATATTTTTAATCTCTTTTTAGTCTAATAACAAAATCTGTGTTTTATAATTTCATTTTGATTTTTGTTTCTCTACCCCTACCTCTATCTCATTCTCAATTTCTATTTGGTAAATAACTGATTTGAACATTAAAACAATTCCCACAATACTCGTCCCTCGCACGTAAATTCGTTCGTTCGTTCATTCATTCTTACTTATCAACAAACAACTCCTCCACAATAATATTTTCAACTTTTCTATTCGATTCGGTTTTGTTATTAGTTTTCTTTTGAGTAATATTTTGTTGTTACTTTTCGTGACTAAAATAAGGATACAAGATTAAATAGTTTGTAACGCAATCATGGTAACGTTTTTCAGTTTCCTAGGTATTCAAAATGAATACGAAAGAGTGTGCAGTGGGAGGAGGTGTTAACTATTGGATACCTAAATGGCATAGATTCTTCAAAGCAATATTCATAATATTCTTGTTGTTAATGTGAAGAGTGTTGTTATTGTTATGTAAACACGTGTCTGGGGAGTTGGAGATGATGTCCGTCTTCGTGTTTGTCTGGTTTATGGCTTTTTGTTTTTTCTATTTTGTTTGAATTTTTAAATGGCATAAAAGAAAGGTGAATCCTTAAACTTTCATCAATAATGTCAATTGACTAAGTTTACACCCTAATGTATTTGACACAGTGGTACGAGTTTGATTCTTATTGTGCCGCTATTTTATTAATTTTTATCACACCATTCTAATATTTTTTTTTTTTTATTTTTATGCTTTTTATAGAAAATTTTATTAGAATTGAATAAGGACAGATCACAATGAGTGAATTTAGTGTTTTTCCCTCGTAATTCTCGTTCTGAAATTTCTCTGGAATTGATTTTGGATACCTTAGTCCTGGAAATTTAATAAGGAACTGAAATTTCTCTAAAATTGAGCATTATTTTGGATACCGTAGTCCCGGAAAATTTTCTGTAATTCCCTGCAAATCAAGTTTGTACGAAAATTCTGAATCAATTTTTAATCCCGTGATCAAGGAATATAGAATTTTTACCAATTTTGTTATTATTAAAAAGGGAATCAGGGTACACATAACCAAAGCAGTGTAAAATGCTTAGTCTGTCAAACTCTATATGAATGAACGAAAATTCTCTGTGATGATGCTGGTTATTAATGTCAAAATGCATATAAAAACTGAGAGCGAAAAATCCTCTAGGACATTATTTAACCTGAAAGGAATTATTTTTAACTTTCTTATGTGTAATAAGGACAATATCCGTCTTTCTTAAACAAACTTATCGAATATTATTCTGTTATGTGATCCTAGTCTGAATTCCCAGGATCTATGTAAAAAAATGGTTAATTCAAATGCTACTTTAATTGATCATTTTATTTATACTTAAGTCTGTAATATATCCGCCTTTCTTAAATAAACTTATCGAATATTATTGTGTTGTTTGATCCTAGTCTGAATTCCCGGGATCTAGGGAAATAAAAAAACAACAGTAATTCAAATCGACTTGAAATAAAATGTTAAGCATAATTTGTATACATGAAGTTCACGATAAAATGAAACAAATTGGAGTCCTTTATATTAAAAATACATTTATTTATGATCAGATTTTTCAATGAAACCAATTAACATTTCATCTCTTCCCCATATTACAAAACAAACACATTTGCATGGTATTCTGATGACACTTGCATTTGATTACAGGTTTTACAACTCTTCTAAGATCACGGCGAGCTTTAATTAATTGTTTTTGTAAAGATGATATAATATCACTAGACAAAGCACTAATACTTAATTTCAAAATCGATTCGAAATTTAAGGGATTCATAGCATAACTTAAAATTGATTTTGTAGCTTGATTAAGTAGAAATTGACGATCAACATCTTTTATTAAAAAAAAATCCAAAATTAAAAAAAAGAAGTTTTACTCAGATTAAAACTTACCTAATAGTTCTTGTCTAACATCCATAACTTTGCCCTCGAAATGACATCGAATAGCAGTGAAAACATGACGACCCATGCCAACAATAAGTTCACGTTTAAATTTCGTAAAGTAATGTTCGATAAAAATCAACTCATTGCGACATAAATTTGTACAATTGGTCTTTTGGACCAGACTAGTAGTGGAATCTACAACAATAGATGTAAGTGATCCCTGTGAAAGATTTAACATTTTAAATCCACGTAAGTAGTTCAGAGTATTTTCCAGATTTACTTACCGCAGGAGTTGGTTTTCTTTCTGATACTTCCCTAACTTCAATTAATGGGTGTATTTTATAACTAGACATGCCAATAGTACTTGGTATGCCACTAAAAGACACTCTACCAACATAACTTCTAATACCTTGTGGATCCAGTTGTTTTATGGCATCTTTTAAGGAACCTATGATTTGCGTAGACCTCTAGACAAGAGTTTTAATAACTTATGGATTTTTATACGAAAAAATTTAAACAACTTACAAATGTAACAAATTTCTTGGCCTCCTCAAAAAATTTATCTAAACGTTCATAAACGCTCTTAAATGCTACTTTATCTGTAGATAAATCTTTGTGAAATTTACACAAAATATGTTGCATTATAAATTGGGCCGCTTTATAGATTGGATCGTTCGGTTCAAAGGGTATTTTAACATCATCCTCCATATCCAATGCAGCATTTAAAGCTTCACAAACTTCGCTATCCAAAAGTTTTTCAAAGCTACCCTCTAATTCGCCGCACAAAGAACTATAAGTATAAGAAGTTTTCGTTGATTCTCTTTTGGCTTCTTCAACTTTCTTTTTCACATTTCTTAAGTTATTGATCTTTTTGTGGTTTTTTAAAGCTCTCTTTTTGATTTCTTGTTGTATTTTTAGCCACTTTGCCTGGTATATACGTTGATGTTTCTCCATATAAATTTTCTTTTTCTCATTGGCTTGTTGCAATAGCTGTTCAATCTTTTGTTGATTGTCTATTCTTTCGGCCAAACGTTTATTCCAGGAATTCATTTGTTTTTCTTGCTCCCTTTTAACACGATTTTCTTGCAGTTTTCTTAAATTCTTATTGAAACGATCTTTTTTAAATTGAAATAATTTTTTAAGAGCAATCAATTGTTTGCGTTGTATATCATCTCGAATGTCAGCATGTCTTTGGAATTTCAATTTTCGCAAAGCTTTCTTGTGCTGCATAGCAACCTTATTGATGGCCTGCATCATTTGTATGTAAGCGAATTTCTCTAAAGTTTTATCATACAAACGTTTGTAGCGTTCGGCTCGTTGTTCATCTCGATAAAATTTTCGTTGTAAAATTTCCGAATAACTGTGTTCTCTGGCAGAGAGATTTTGATGATCACGATTAGTGATGCTCTCAGCATTGGCAATTAGTAAACGATCGTGTTGTTCTCTTTCCTGAAATACATACATTCTGTTAAATATACACTAAAATACAAGTTTGGCCAGCAACGTACCAAACGACTTATTTCCTGTAATGTATAATACAAATATGTTTTATGCAATTGTTGGCGATATTCATTGAAATCCTTTAAATTACATATGACATCATTATCCAAAGTTATTTCACCATTTTCTCTTAATCTTTTTAAATTTCTTTCGTTGGCATAAAATCTTTCTAAATTGGAGTCATGTAAAGGATTGTATTCGGGTATGTTGTCATAACCAGAAGTATCAAATTCTGGTTTTAAATGTCTCAACTAAAAATTGAAGATTTCGATTTTTATTTCTTATTTCCGTTTTTTTTTTTATCTTACCGATTGTCCAATTTTATTTTTTGAAAATATCACTTGATTGTCGGGACATTTTAACATGGGTAATTTACAATTTAAAGGTATTTGTTCCCAACCAGGTAAACTATTAATGGGCAAACCAGATTGCAGTTTTATATTTAGCAAAGAAATATTTAGATTGGTTCTACGCGGTAATGACAATAAATCGATCATTTTTGTGTAATAACAAGAACAAAAAACGATTTGAATTCGAAATATTTTTCTAAAACTATCGTTGATTTAAAATAATTTGTTAAATAAACGTTTAAAAATTTGCTGCAAAAAAATATTAAAAACTTAAAATGAAGTTTTTGACGATTGTATGAAATATAAAAAACCAAAATTTTATGAAAAATAACAAAGTTAATTTCCAAATTTATTTATTGTTTATTATTGATATCAATAACCAATTTTGTGAATTAAAATTTTGAAAAAACTTCTCTCTAAAGTAAAATTATGCGAAAAGTCTCTCCAAAAAATTAAATTTTGTGAAAATTTTCTCTTAAAAATAAAAATTTAAAAATAAAATTGTGTGAAAATTTTCTCGTAAAAAAAATTTTTGAAAATTTTCTCGTAGAAAATTTTTTTTGAAAATTTTCTTGTAAAAAATTTTTTTTTAAAAATTTACTCGTAAAAAATAAAATTTCATCAAAATTTTCTCTTAAAAATAAAATTTTGTGAAAATTTTCTCTTAAAAACAAAATTTTTTAAAAATTTGTTATGAAAAGAAAATTTTGTAAAAATTTTCTATAAATTGAAAATTTTGTGAAAAATTTCTATAATATGAAAATTTTGTGAAAATTTTATATAAAATGAAA
>JACGTJ010007888.1:0-13197 GCA_014858695.1 Chrysomya rufifacies | reverse complement strand
CAGTTCTGTTTCAGTTCTAGTTTAGTACTAGTTTAGTACTAGTTCAGTTCTAGTTCAGTTCTAGTTCAGTTCTAGTTCAGTTCTAGTTCAGTTTTAGTTATAGTAGTAATTTACAGAAATTCATATGCACATTCCAAAATATTGATTATTCAGAAAACACCTCAAGTAAGCAAGGAATTATTGTCATTATAACAAGCTTAAAAGTATAAGAAAACTTAAAGTAAAACAGAAAATATTAAGTAAGCTAATTCATTTACTTCCCCCTTCAATTACTTAGTTTTGCTCCAAGTATTCCAAGTAAGAAGGCCGGTAAATTAGTGCTACAATTGGTCATGTAGCATTGTATGGGGTAAAAATTAAATGAGAAGTTTCTAAATTGAATACATATTTCAAACTTTGGTCATTAGTTAAATAGATAAGTAAACGTCAATAATACATAGTTTCAAATATTATTTATTGTTTTTCGTGCTAATGGTTACTAAAATATATAAAAATCGATGCTTTCAAATTGCTTGACATGATGAATATTATGAAAATGTTAAGGAAATTCTATTTGATCTAATGGGTTAAAACATAATTGCAACCACAAATTAATGTTTAACAAAACCAATGGTACATGTCAAATTTATTAATTTTTATATATTTCGTTCAACCCTAAAATATATTTTTCCATTAATGTCAAAGCTATAGACACTTTGAGGTTTCAGACCAATTGCTACAATAAATTCTTGTACATAGCAAAAACATTAAAATTTGTTTGTATCTTTGTAGAATGTAGAAAACTCAGCTAACAATAATCCAAAAACTTTCATTTTTCTAACCACCAAGGGGTGCATAACTTTATGTTACTTTTTTATTGTTTATTGAATTAATTTTTTATCAAAGTTTTTTTTTCATAGAAATATATTTTTTATTGAACGTATTTCCGGTCTTCCTGTGAATTCAGGGCATTTCGCATTTAATTTATCTTGTGTGAATTTATACCTTTGTATACATTTGTATGTATATGTGTAAGGACATAATACATTTGTTGCTACAGCTGATTATTAGATGCAGCACTTAACATTTCAAATTTGTCAAATTCCTTGTGTAACATACTGCAACCCCTGTATTAAAAAAAACACACACACACATACACAAAAGGCAATAAATTTTATTTTATCCATTTCAACTGTAGACAATTTTTCCATTTCTAGTCAAGCGTAACTTAAACAGTCTATAAACTATAATCCCAATGTATGTATATGAAAAACATTCGCTTTTTATGTTTATGTGTATGTTTTAAAAATTTTCACAAAAAAAAAGATAGAAAAGACTTGAAAATAAATATGCAAATTTTCAAGGTGAGACCAGATGTTATTAAGGGTAATGGATGGTAGTCATTTTTATAAAATGGATTATTGAAAAAGTATAATTTTTAAATGGTATTTTAATAGTTTTTGATAATACCACATACAAAATAATCCTTCTTTTCTCAACAGTTATGCATATTAAAATCAAAATTAAGCATTTATAATTTTAATCAAGATTTACTTCTATTATTTAGATGAAAAAAGTATCAGTTACCCTAAAAAATCCAAACATACAAAATGGTTCTACATTATTTTTTGAGAAAGGGGTCACTCGCTATAAGCGAATACAGTGGCAGGCCTATTATTTTCTTCGATCTATAAAACAAAAAGCACAAATTAATGAAAAAAATTATATTCGACTTGATCAAATATTTGATACCAACCATTAATATTAATAAAAAAATGTGCGCATAATCACACCCATTTTCTATACAAAATTGAATATATTCTGAGAATCGCAGATAGATATAAAGAAATATTGAACAAATTTTCATATGTTTCAATATGACGTAATATAAGAAGTGGGCGAAAATGTCGGTTAGGCACCTTCAAAATTTGTACAGATGTTTCATATTACCATAAAGCGGTGCACCTATCCATCGCAGTAGATTCTTCCTACTCATGTTGATGTCATGGTGTTCTCTAAAATGAGCAAAAATTACTCCTTTTTATGGGTTTTTAGTCCATTATTTCTTTATTGATGCACTATCATCAAAATGTTCTTATCAATCGGCAAATATTTTGTACTTGTATTTATTTGTATTAATTTGCTCGAATTTTGGTAATTAATATGATCATTTTGATAATAGGTACAAATTTATACAATTGCTTGCTAAAAGTTTCTTAAAAGAATTTATTAATTATCAAATTTGCAATTTCAATAAATCATTTGATTATTTTAATTAATTTTTACTTGGAAATTTGTTCTATTAACTAATTTTAATATTACAATTTTGGTGATAGGTGCAAATTCAATTAATAGATTAATTGAATGAATTATTATTTAAATAGTGCAAAATTTTACTTTTTTCTGTGTTCTAAACCTACCTTTTCAGCTCTTTTGGCAAACGGAAGAGGATTAATCGACAATAATCTTAATAGTCCCCAGATTATATACACAAAACAGACACGCGGTTTTCGGACAACCTACTTGACTTAGGAATTTGCACAAACATAGTTTATATTAAAGTTGTGTTCATCACTTGATTTGAATGAGCGCTCTGCTTAGTAAAATGAATTAGTTCGCCCTTTTATTTCAATAGCTCATTCAGTTAGGTCATTTGAAAATGGAATTAGGTAAATCAGCTCCGTTTAGCTCATCTCAGTAAGCGAACTGGTTCGCTCTTTAAATTCAATAGATCATTTATTGAGTAATATGACAACAGAAATATAAAACTAAAAGAGCAAAACTTTTGTTTTTAATTCAGCTGTGCCAACCTGAGCTAAAATCCAATCAATTATTACAATTTAAAATTTTAAGTTCAATTTTTACATCTCCATTAAAGAAATGAGAAAATGATAAGTGAAATAGCTAGTATCAAAGATAAAACCGCTCAAATTTCAAGAACTCTTATTTATATGGGTATCAACACTTTTCTTATGATGAACATATTGCAACAAAAATATGTGCACTCTAATACAATAATTTTTTGTTCTTTCCATAGTACAAACGTACACCGAGGTTGGTAAACAAAATCCGTCGAATAGAAGTTCACAACCATTTGAAACATTTTCCGACCAGTAGAAAATTCTATTGCCAATAAAACTTTCTCAATGATCAAAAATCAGCATCGTAATATTAAGATATGAAACCCTGGATACAGCCCTTCATATAATTCAATCCTTTATAGAAACAAATCATGAACTAACAATTTAATAAATTTAGGTTAAACAAGATCTTAACTGACTATTTATTAAGAAATACAAACAGTTTTTTTTTAACATTCTGTAAAGTACTTGAAATCCAAACATTTTATTTGAAAAACTGTATATAGCATATGAAATTCTCTGCTAATGTTAATAGGTCTTCAAAAATATACTTTTTCAGCAACCTCTAACAAAAAAGTATTATTATTAGTTTTTCATTTCAAAATTAAATCAAAATTTACAGATTCTAATTAATTTGGAATAAAATGAATTTTAAGTACAAGTACATAAGTGGTTATTAATTAGAGGTAAATTTATGTATGAATATAATTTAGTTGAAAATAAACTTAATTAACAACATTTTTGATTCCTTTTATTATGCTCATAAAATATTCCCAGATTTCAACACTTGGTAGATACGTGTTTTCAAGAATTATGTATATTTTTGTTGCGAGAATTCATATAGATACGAGTATATATGTATTTTATAGTGTAGATCTTGTGATAACTACAAGATGACGAAGTGAAAAGGAGAACAAACGAAATCTTACTGACGAATAAAACAAATTCATATGAAGCATTCCCAGCATTCATGTACCTAAATGAACATCATTTTTTATGTCACTCACCGTGTTTTGTGTTCTTGTCTTTTTGTTATATTGTTTCTTAGTAATTTTTCAGTTTATGAATACCTTCTTGTTTTTATGTTTTATTTTTTAGTCTTAATGTTAAAATGTATACTTTGGACAATTTTGATTTCTTGTTGTTTCTTTTCTTAGTTCGTTCCTTTAATTTTTGGCCTGTGATAACAAGATGTGATGAATATTCGAACCAACAAACCAACATCAAAGAATACAAGCATTTTACAACCAAAAGTCATTTTTTAACAATTGGACACGAGATTTGAGATAAACGCCAATACTTTAAATTATTCATCGTTGGCTACAACTAACAGAGAGATACATATTCGTACTTGTAACTGATAACAATCATTGCTAGCTTGTGAACAAGCAACGAGGAGCATAATTTCATAAAAGGTTGCCAGATATATATTTTACTATAATGATAATATTTATTATGTTTTTTTTTTCATTTGTCATCTTTTTAGATCTGGGAGACAAGGGATCTTCTCATATATTGAACGCTTTCTGATTGACATTCTCTTGGGAATGGCCAGAAGAGATTAATGTGTTGAATTTCTCAAGTATACTCACACTTTCTATCTCAAATCATGTGTCTCTTGCCATGTTATGTAGACATCCGCAATTAGCAGCTAACTTGAGATGGCCGGCAGCGAAACGAGCAAATTTGAACGTCACTTGCAAGACTGCGTTTTAAGAAATGCTGTTAGTTTTTATTAAACCTGCCTAGATGTTCTGTTGGCAGCCCCAATACTAGAATCGGATGATTTGGGATAAACAACCCCTAAATAATAATTTTTTCCAATGCAGAAATAGTTTATATTTGTCATTTGAGTAAATTTCTGGGTATTTACGCATTTCTACCATATTTTCCTATTTCTGCCTGCTTTTACCCAATGAATATATACCCTTTTGCCATCAATAATAATTTCTAATCCAGTCCTATTCAGTTGTTTGTAGTATCGCTTATATTATTCTCCACCTTTATATGAACGATGGTAGACAACTTTTGTGGTTATGTGGCATCATCGTCAATATAAATGAAACACAAACGGTTGACTTATATAGTTGGGCATATAAAAAATACGAGAATTAACTGATTTCAGTGTGGATATTTGTATGGTGGCTAGGTGAAATAAGTAACCTATCGTTATCATTTAAAATAGGTTTCACCTTTTTAAAATAATAATCTGTATCATATTTCATTAACCCTGTAAGAATACACTTCGTTTTTTCCTTTTGTATAGAAATTTTAATTAGTTTGTTCTAATTTTTAGAAATGCTTAATTCAATATGACCATTTCACAGGGCCCTTTGTCGAAACGACGAAAGTATAGGCTTTTGATGGTTAAGATATCTTTAAAATGATGACCGTTAGCGTGAAAAATTTTTCAACCCAGTGAGATTTTGGAAATAAATTAATATCAATTGACCGCTTTTTGGACTGGTTAAAGTTGAAAATGTTTTAAAGGCCCTGTCACTGCACCGGTTAAGAAGAGACAAAAGTAGGACAAAATATTTTCAAACATTTTAAACAATAAGTTAACCACCAATTGATGCCCCACATTAATTCGCAGTTAGCTCAAGCCGTGCAAGTTATCATTCCGTTTATAATTGCATTTTTTATCTGAAAGCACATAAAGTATGTATATATTTTAAATCGTGAGTTCAGAAACCAATGCATGTCCATCCGTTGGTATGTCGTTTATGAAGGTCCCTGATCATAAAGTTCTACAATATTTATTTGTTCAATTTAAATTAGGCAGAATCCATTCATAAAATGTAATAGTTTCCATAAATACTATTTACGTTAAGTAGACATCTTCAGCCGGATACTATTTTAGTTTAGACGAATAAGAAAGCTGAAAGTAAGAGAGATATAAACAACTTTATAAAGCTGTTATATTGATTGATGAAATCACAAACTAACTTTTACGCTAAATTTTATTAAATTTCGCCTGTTATTTAAATTCATATATACTGAGTATCAATATTACTAACGAAGCAAACGTGCATAAGTTTGTTACAATTAATGGATATATTAATGTAGACCATATTATCAGCGGCATTAATTGAGATCATATCTAAAGCATAAAGATTTTTCTAATATATTCTTGTGTTCTAATTTTCTAAAGTCAAAGTAATTTATTCAATTAATACGCCTAAAACTGAAATTTGCAAGTCCTAAATTTATTTTTTATGAAAATTGCTTAAAAACGCGAATATTTTGAACAATTACGACATCATAGAGAGTAAAATATTAAAATTTTACACACAATAAAACATTGCAATAAATCCAATCGTAAAGCATGTATAATATTTACATACATACATATATAACAGTAAATATATGTACGTTTAGTAAGTTCAGTTTTATATTACATGTTTTGTTGTTGTTGTTCTTCTTCTACTTTCCGTTAAGTTTATATACAATTTCATTTCATTTTATTTTATTTGTCATTATATTAATCATGAGAAATTTTGATTTGAGGATGGTAGAGGATTTGTTATGTTTTCAAAAGCTGTTTATTGTCTCAGTTTGCAAAGACTTTTGGCTTTTAGTGATATTTTTACAATTTGTTAAAATCGAGAAAAAGCAATAATAAAATTCATTGTCACGTCTTAACATATGGAGTATTATTTGTAAATACTTTTATGATAAATACGTGACTAAAAGTCCCTTCACATTGACTCAGATCTATAAATACGAACAGACAGACATACAGATTTGCAGGCACATACATATAGTCAGATATTAAATATAAACATATAAAATATTGAAAATGTTAAATTCATTTATATATACTTAGATATTTGTTATCTATGTACATACATATGTATGTATGTATTTGATTGTTATTGAAGGGTAAAAGTTATTAAATAACGTATTTATATCTACATATTTCTTTAAAAAAATCTATCTATGAACCAAAACAGTTTATAGGGAAACATTTGCCAAGTTAATATTAATTCCAAAAGCACTGTTTTCTCTAATAAAACAGTAACTGGTGCCAAAATTCTGCATACATGTACATTTTTTTGGTTAAATATATTTATACGTTTTTTTTTTTAATATGAATAAATCTGACACATATTAAAAATAATAGGAAAAATAAAAAAAATAGTTAAAATCCCATGAAATACTGGTTCTCTTAAAAATAAATAAAACAAATTTATAACAAATGCATTATTTGAATTTGCCATCAATCGACACATATAACATTTGACAGATCTAAAAATGAATTATGGAATTTGGAAATAATATGAAATATATTTAAAACTAAAAATGTAGGTCACCCTAATGTTCTCACATATGTATTTCGGAATATGTGTACACACGTTTATACATATTAGTAAGTAAATATTAAAAGATAATTTTATTTATTTATTTATTTATTTATTGTTGCTTTTAATTTTTCTAAACATATTGCTAAACCCAAATGTCATAGAATTCGTGCTGGGAATAACGAACAATAAAATCCTATAAAGATTAAGCACAAGAAAATTGATTTCATTAATAATAAGTAAAAAAATATATAAGAAAAATCTCAGTAAATTAAAATGAAGATAAAGTGAATATTAATATATGTACTTATATTTATCTTAATCCACTTCAAATTCGAAGATTGTTTTAGTTATTTTGAATAATCAATAGAAAATTGTAAGATCGATTATTCTGTTTGTTGTGAAAACAGATTTTCAGGTAATTCAATCAGCATTCATTCAAAAAAATCCTGCACAAATCAGGAAATTTTAAACAAGTACAACTTTAATTAAGAATTTGATTTTTTTTTCACAATAACTCTACTTAATATTGGCCGATTTCAAAAAATTTGAAATAGAGAAAAATTCATGGTATAGACTTTTTGAATTACAGCCAAATAGGCAATGAGAAATCGCGTATTACGCTCTGCAATGCAGATGGCCGAATCCAGTAAAATCTTGAACCAAAAATTTCTTAAAAAATTAAGAAAATTTTCTATGAAACAACTAAGTATTTATATTTTATAACGGCTTCACAAATCCAAAGCAAAAATTTAGGATAATGTGGTGTGTTCGTTTGTTTGGTTTTTATTAGCAAAACAAAAACAACTTTTACAAATAAAATTGAATATATTCGACAACAATTCAATAATAATCATCGATTTGAAACGATTCCAAAAACATGTCCGCAGTTCATATAGAAATAGTCGTAACATTTTGAAATTATTAAAAATAACATTTTTTACAGATATCTAGGTTATGTATGAATAAATTCAGAGAAGTTTTAATAGCAAAATTCTCGAGACCCCAAGGAATGATTTGATATACATACCGTACGACTTTATGCTGGATAAAATACTAACCGACTTAACGTACATAATCGATATTTTTGAACCCACGATTCAGAAAATATGAACTTTACATGGTCTGAGACGAAAAATTTTCAAACTACAAACGGAATGACAAATTTATAAATGGTAGATAACTCAAACTACATTTTTTGGGACTTTGTATAGTGTTTTGAGACATTTCAAGATTATTTTGTAATGTCTAATGATAAAGGAAAAAGTTTGTTAAAGATGTGTTTTGCATTTTTCAAAATTTCGCAAGTTTGGTGATCGAGTCATGAATGCGGTGTCACATCGTTCGATCATATTGGCAGATAACAATATTAAAATGGTTACATTATACATCATCGGAAAGGTTATCTAAAATACTTTCCAAAAATGTTTAATAAATTTTGTTATATTAAAAATACCTTTTAAAACTCATTTAAAGTTTTCTTAATAAATATTTTTGTATAAATGCTTTACATAAATAGATTTTGAGAATTTTTTTTAAATGTATTAAGTATGGGAACAATTTGCAAATTTTGATAGAAATCAGAATTTGTAATTTGTTTTTACATTAAAATATTTTTCAGTTTTCTTTTTATAAAAAAAGAAGGTTACCACTTTCATGCGCAAAAATGGGAATATCGATTTTTTTTAAATTCAATTTTATAAGCTTATAACTTTTTACTGAATTGATATTTTCTATAATTTCTACCGATAGAATGGACTAATGATAACTTTTTTAAATGTTGCTGAGTTGGATCCTACTATATAAATAGGGAATACGGATTGTTTTGAAATATTTCAGTAATTATGTACATGAGCAGTTTAATAGAGAGTTCCAACCAATAGATACTTTAAATATAGTGGGATAATATTTTTAAATAAATGAATTTGATTTGTTAATTCTGCTTTATTCCGTTATAAAATCTAAAACCCATGTTGCTGTCACGAAAAAATTTTGAAGAATATGTTAGGTCAGATTTTTAAAGAAACACATTTTCTTGTTCAAAAGTTGCCTTATGTCATTTAATGGTCAGATGAATAAATGGACTATCGTTTTCAATTCTAATAGGTTTTGTCTTTATGTCAACCTTGCCAGAATACACACTTTTGCAACTTGCCACATAAAGTAAGATAAATAGGAAAGTTATTTATTAGGTGTTCAAAACCATTTTCTACAGGTTTCATTTTATTTCAAAATAATCGAAATATCTATAAAATTGCTACCTCAACCACATATTTCATTATTTTTATACGTTTACCATCATTTTGGTGGGGGCCCATGCAAAAGGGGGCTAGGTGAAATAATGAGCCGATTAGAATGAAACTTAGCAAATGAGTAAAGATATAGTAGAAATAGTTATACATGCTAAATTCAATGTAATTAAATTTAGCACGTGAACACTCATTTAAGCAATTCATTTGTTCAAAACCTTATTCCGGGTGGAACATTTGTATGGAGGTTAGGTGAAATCTTGGACTGATTATGGCCATTTTCCAGAAAAAAACCTTCTGGTGTTTAAATAATCTTTGACAAATTTCATCAAAATATCTATAAAATTACGGCCTCACCCTCAAATTTTCGTAATTGTTCAATATAAAGAAAAATTATGTAGATTTGAATAAATAATATGCCAAATTAAATAATTTTTTTTGTTAAATATTTACGAAAAATTTTAGTTAATATTACCTACGAGATGAAATAATGTGTCAATTGTAATAAAACTTTGTAAGTAAGTTAATAACAATAAAAAAAAGGTTCATTTAAGCGAGTTATGAGTTAAAAACCTTATTTCGAGGGAACATTTGTATCGGAGCTAGGTGAAATAATGGACAAACAGCCAGCCAACCGTTCGACTTAAAAAGTGATTCCGAGTCGAACTGTTCTATGTTACAAACAAACGCACATACGCATGATACCCTTTCTAGCTATGGTAGTACTGGGCATAACAATGTATAGTTGCAATTTATAACAACTTTTTTATTTTAAAACTTGGCAACACTAAATTTTTGTACTTATTCTAATAAAAGTTTTTCTTGAAATTAGAAATTTAAATTGAATGAAAACTTTAGGTTCTATTGATAATAAATAAATTTCATATAATTTGTTGTAAAAGCATCTTTATGTAATTTAAAATAGTATAAATTTACCTATATATGTACATAATTTCTAAATATGTAAATAGTTCCATTTTCAATAAAAATAAATTCATTTAATACAAATAAATAAATAAAAATATTTTAAAATACATATGTATGTATGTAGGTATTGTTTTAAATTGTTAAATTAAATCCATTTGACTTTTATTCACAATTTATCTACTCAGTTATAAATTAATATTGAATTAAGATGAAATTTTTAAAATAAAAAGAAATATCTAACATATAATAAAAATAAAATAATATGTAGGCCCAGGCAGTCTATTACTTTCGTTATCGTTTAATTTGTAGACGTTTTCTGTTTTATCTGTCGTAGAAATTTCTTTTACTATTCAAATGTTTTAAAAGTTTTCAGTGTAATTTATTACACAAAACACTTCGTATTTCTAACACACTTAATTTTAATGCTTTCAACAGTCGCATTCAACATCAAATCCCATACATCAACGAAATCAAGGTCCATTTATTTCTATTTTGATTATTAAACGAAATTTTGTTTTTTTTTTTTTTTTAAATTTGTAATAAAAATAGATTTCCAATCACAAAATCTTACAAATTATATAGACATATGTGTGCACATATATAGCACACATATAATAGAATATTGTCAAGAATATTTATACGATATCTAAGATCATTTTAAATTTCATTTGAATATCGTTTGAACAGGAAATATCTGAAAATTTCTGAAGAATTTCTAGAAATATTTATAAAAACGTATCAAAAGTTAATAAGGAACGACTTTCTAATTATAATTTACTTTTAATTCGCATTATTGAAAATTTACAAATATTAATGCGCTAGTTTTTTAATTCAAACTGTACGTTCTATAGGCTTTATGATGCTACATCTCATTGTGTGTATGTTGCTTTTTTATGTTGAAGGTGTGCACTCCTATTGTGATATATGCATACATATAAAAAAAGAACATCACCTGTTATTAATTCTACTTAAATTGATTCAAAAGAAATATTCCACGAACACACTTACAAATTAAAAAAAAAAAGAAAAAAATAAAACTCAATGAGATGATGCTCAATACAATATATTCATAGATACATAAAACGTATTTAAAAGTTAAAAAAAAGAATAAAAGCCAAAAATAAAATACATTTATAGAAAAGAAGAAAAAAAGAAAAAATCCTCAAATACAAATAAGTAACTGCACACTTTGTGGTTATATTTATAAAATGCATTCATATCTAAAATACAAATCTTGCTTATATAAATTTGAAGAGCTACAAATATGTTCTTTTGTGTTTATGGATAAAAAAAAAATAAAATGAAAAATATAACAACAACAGCAACAAATGCATCTAAAAAAATGATAAAAATAAATTTATTTAAGATACTTATCACCTCAAAGTCAATGAAAATACTCTAGAAATAATAGTGAAAGGCAACAAACATTTAGAATAGTAAATAGACCAACACAAAAACAACTCCAGTAATTCTACAAATATTTTTAACCAACAGATACTTTTGTTATTGAAAGAGGATTCGATTTTTTTCTAAAAGAGAAGTGTAAATATTTTAACAAATTATATTTTATTATTACATTTTTATTTAAGATAAGTTAATCTTATAAAAATGGCCAAGAGTTCACTTCGTTTTGAAACACTAAAAAAAATTTTTTTCAAAAATAAACATGTTTAAAATTAAAAAAAAAAATCATAAATTCTGTCAGTTGAAAAGTGACAGATATCCAAAAGATATAAAATATTTGTATCTGTAGCTCTACGCCTACTCGCTGGTGTGAGAAACACTAATGACATTAATCAAAACGGTGTAACACAACAACTAAATAATATTTTAGATCAACTCTTGTTGTGTATTGATATATTGATAGTTTTTATTCATTCAATAAATATTTTACATAAAACGATTTTAGTTTGTGTATCAAATATAAATTTATAGATAGATTTTCTGGAAAAGAAAGTATTTAACATTCCCTATTTCTTTATATATATTTTTACGGTTTCAATAATAGTTCCCATATTCATGATGTCCGAAGCACTGTGAGATCTTGTTATCAAAACGGAATCTAAATGATAAAGCAGTTATCCCATCATTTTTATACATAAATTAAATATTTCCCTTTTACCAGTACATGTGGGACACATTATACATTCCACTCCAACAAAATCACACATGAATACATAAGGGTGAGACAGTTTTTACACTTTTCAAGGAAGAATTAGCAATTGGTTTCTGTGTTGATTATTTTCTTATTTGAAGTCGATAATAATGTATTTTTCTGTATAGATTTTATTAAATTAATTATTCCATATTATTTCTTAATGGAATATGCAAATTCCAATATGACATAATTCTTATTGGAAAATGTTAATTATCATTTGTTTTTATCAAATCATGAAATGATCTCTTAATAGCACGTTAGATATCATAATGTATAAACAAGAAACAACAAATCTGGCAAAAACATCTCCCCTGTGTAAAGTTTTTGTTTGAAAGAAATTGGTTCATAAACAATGACATTAACGACAAAAAAACCTATGGAAGTTACCATTTTTGAAGCATAAATATTTACCGAAAGAACCAATAATGATATAAATTTAGGGCACCGACATTCGATCAAATCAAATATAATACTTTAATTTGTTTTTTCTTTCGTTGTAATCGTAAAATTAGATGCATCTCTATGGGACTTTTTCGTTAGAACAGATTGATGTCACCAAAACATAACAAGTAGCCTATTTCAGTAGTACCTTAACCTTAAATGTTTTGAAATGCAAACAAAATTACAATTTAAAACAAGAAGAATGCTATATTCGGCTGTGCCGAATCTTAAATACCCTCCACCACAGAGTGCAGTTCTAGTTCAGCCTTTGTTCAGTT
>JACGTJ010007873.1:0-10690 GCA_014858695.1 Chrysomya rufifacies | reverse complement strand
CATTTTTTGATGGTGGGTATAATAATAATAATAATAATAAAATAAAAGGGTTCTTTACCCCTTTTTTTAAACAAATAAAGATTAGATTTACACAGCATTCGAGACTAGGAAGACAAAAAAAAATATATATATAAGCTTGATACCTTTAAGAATTTTGGTACTTTAAGTTGGTACTGTTTTCTTGTTGTATATTTAGTAATACGTTGTTATATTTAATATTTAATACGTTGTATTTGTTGTTATGGTATCACAATAAAGTTTTAAAATACGCTAAGACGATTGGTACTTTTGGTGTAAAAAAGTACCAAAAACGTCAAAAATTCTCTTAAACGTTTAAAAAACTTTTATGAGTGCCAAATATCAATTCAGATAACGAAGTATCGTGTTATTTTCTAGTAAAATTGAAAATCAGTTTTAAGATAGTGCAGATTAGTAGATATTTATTTCATTGCTCCATTCCGACCAAAGTTGAACCAGAAGAATTCCGGTTTCCCTTGACAGATTTTTCTCAGTATAAACAATTATATATATGCGATAACCAGCAACTGCGGAATTTACGTCATCTCTGTAATTGCATTTAAAGCTGTTGTATATGATGTATGATTCATAGGATCTTAGATATATTTTTACAGGCCTGGGGGCTGATTCTTACTGTGTGATATTATTTAGGGTGTCTTATCCGAGGATATACCAGAAAAAACTGTTTTCACAAATTTGTATGTTGTTAAGCATTGCCAGTATTTACGTTTTCGCAAGTGCACTGCGTAAGCATGCCATCTAATGGTGAAAAGTAGTGCACTTTCCATGCTGTTTGTATGCAGTATATAACCCCTCTACCTAAAAGAAGTACTCAATATTTTCAAAATTCTCTAATGATATCGAAGGTTTCTTTATTTGTCTAATTGCCCAATATAAAAAAAAACATTTTTTTGTAATATTTAAATATTTCATAATAATTTCCACATTTTCCACTGTAATATACGAAATTCTATATATAGAGCTAAGTAGAGTATCTAATGATCAAACTGACAGCTAAATGTCATGTTTCTATTGTTGCACAAAAAATCGATTTAATATATAGAAATTTAAAGAAAAACAAAAATACGGACAACCCTCTCAAAAACTCAAAATAGAAAAACATTTTAATATTTCAAAATGTAATTTGTCATTTGATTTCTGCAAAATATAACCAACTGAAAACTGAACTCATGTTAAAAAAAATCAAAACAATACATCAAATTGTCTTAATTCTTTGTATCAATGTTACTGATTGATTCATAAAAAATAGCAAAAAAAAATATTAAACAATCGATTCGTTAAATATTACTGACAATATTACGTTTTAGCAAAATTGCCCTCTGGTGATTGCTCTTTTGATTTTTGCATTATTTAAAACAATAATTATGTCAAAAATGATTTTATTATTAGATGATCGATGTGTTTTCATGAGAGTTAGAGTTTTGAAAATAAAACATAAATAGTTAAATGAATTTCAAAGTATTAGTAATTCTCTTATATACGTTTTTATTAAAAAATTATGCAAATGACTTGAGTTATTATTAACTTCCAGTGAAGACAAATAAATGACAATTTTGTTTGTATCGCTAAGTTCATTAAACTACTAACATATTTAAGCACGTTTTTAGTTGAGTTCCTCATTCCGTATAGGACTTTTGTATGGACTCTGGGAAAAATTGATAAATTTGAATGCGATATTTCGTAGTCATTTTAGAGGATAAACCCCTTTTCTGGGAGAAAAATGATATCAGATATTTGGCTAACAAATTAAAGACTTTATAAAAGTTATATTTGTTTAACCACACTTCATTTAACACATTTTTAAGCGAGTTATGAGCTTAAATACTGATTTCGTTATATGCATTTTCACAGGATAAAATACTGGACCTTATAGTTAAATAAATTTTGTGTTTTAAATTTAGCAATTTATTCTAAATTAAACTCTGCATTGCAAAACTCCGATAATCCGTATAATTATTTGCCCCAATCGGGATTATTGACAAATTCGTATAAGTAAGTAAGTAAGTTTCCTTTTCATAATTTTGTAACAAATGTTAAATTATTTTTCAAATGGGAACCTCTAAATTATCCACATTGCATGCTATTTTTTTAAAAGAAATCCAACTCTATATTTCAATGTTTATACCCTACACCACCATAGGTGGAGAGGTTACAATATGTTTGTGCGGATGTATGCAACATAGAGAGGCAATACCCACCCAACTTA
Organism: Chrysomya rufifacies; assembly: GCA_014858695.1. Lineage (NCBI taxonomy): Eukaryota > Metazoa > Arthropoda > Insecta > Diptera > Calliphoridae > Chrysomya > Chrysomya rufifacies. Next base: position 8,445 of record JACGTJ010007873.1, on the reverse strand, counting down.
GATCTAAACTTATGTTCCAAATTTCATTCTAATCGGTCTTATAGTTCATCTAACCCTTATACAAACGTTCCCCAAAATGAGGGTTCCACAGCGTAAAATGCTAAAATAGCCCCCATACAAGTGCCCTCCCAGAATGAGGGTTTTAAAGAATAAAATAATAAAATATGTGGAGAAAGTTGCATTTTTATTGACATAATACTAAAATTTGTTATTTTCAACCCAGGACGAAGCCTTTTGAAATTGGTCCATTGATAGGTTCATTATTTCTCATTGCCCCCCTACAAATGTGGACACACAATTTAGAATAATGCCTATAACTCCTTTAAATATAAGTATAATTTATTGAAATTCAGCGCACGTAATTCTTCCGTAGACCTAAACTTCCAAATATCGAATCGAATTGGTTTATTATTTCACTTAGCCCCCACATGAACATTTTCTCTGTACAAATCTTATCTGTAGATCTAAAAAATATTCCAAATTTTATTTCAATTTAGAACATATACAAACAATCAACTCATGTTAAAAAAACATTAAATTAAAAGTTCGGATCATCAAGATAATAATCCGAATTAAAGAATATATAATGGAAAAAAATTTCCGAATAGTCCGGACTCTGTAATGCCGAGCTTTAATTGTACTTTGAGGAGAGTAGAATAGGGCATCAAAATAATAATATTTTGTGGTAGAATTATTTCAATGGACCCGCTTTATAATCCGACGATTCGAACATAATAATAGAATCATATTTAATCATGCTCATGAGCCTATTTGAACAAAATTTTGTCCTAACAGGAAAGAATTTTAAATAGAATGAAAATTTTATTGGTTTCATTTATCACGTTTACTATCACATTTAAGTTTATTTTTTATAATATTTATGATTCTATTTAACAATGTAATGATAACATTTAATCATATTTGGGATTTGAAAACAAATTTATCATAACAGAAAACCTTTTGAATATAATAAAAAATCTTTAAAGTTATGTGATCAAATGTAATCATGATATGATAAAATAGGTTTATCATATAAATGATTAAATGGGATTTTGAAAATGATCAAATACAATTATAAACATCATCAAGTGAAACCATAAACATTACAAATGATTAAGTAAGGTAATGAAAATAATCAAATGGAATTATTGAGATGATCAAGTGGAGCCATAAACATGATCGAATCATAAACATAATTAAATGGGATCATAGTTCATTTTTGATTTTGTAATTAAAATTCTCGTGATTTTGAAATCAATATCAATTATATATATTACTGCATATTATAACATAGAAAATCTTTAGATTTTCTTTATAAAGATCGAAATTTTCTTTCTTATTCGACTACACAAATTCTCCTAAATGCAAGTGTTTGCTTAATCTCAAAGTTCTTCAGAAAGCTTAATTTCCTAACGTTTTTTCTTTAAATCTCAAATCTAGTTTTTTAAATATACACATTTTTAAGCTCTATTCCTTAAATGCAAAATAATAATTGTAATTTTGTTCAGCACATTTGACATAAAATGATGACTGCAATTAAAATATTCGTATTTGAGAAAAAAATTAATAAAAAATAACAACAGGAAAATATTATTAACAAAATGTATTTTTGCGTTTCGTAGATTCTTTTTTTTTACATAAAAATGATGCAATTTACAGCTAATGAACGACAATAGCCAAACAACAAGTGATATTCAAATTAAACATTTTACCTTGAACTGTGAAATTATATTTCAAATGGACAGTGGGTTTGGAGTGAAAAAGATCATACAACCAATTGCTTTTAACTGCCAAATATATAGTAAAAGTAATATGAGTCTAATTCATCACTGGTTAAAGTAATCAACCGTATAGTAACCAACTGGGGGAATCATATTAAATAACAGTTTCTATCTGGGCCTTTAAAAAAATTTACATAAAATCTGCCACTCATATTAGTTATTCGCAAAGAAAAATCATTTACCAACATTATTGTTGCAACAATATTATTGTTATTTCAAACAATACATTGCTACTACGAAACATGTTTGTTGTTAGATGACTTGTATTTTAACAAAATTATTGTGAAACTAAAAAACTTTTCGTAAAGATTTCGCAATAATATTGTTACTGACACTTGTTTGGAAACATATTTGTTAAACGAACAAATTACTGAAAAATCACTATAATCTTATAAGACAAATTAATATAGGCATAGCAACATAATATGATAAAATCATGATATGGTATGGTCTTAACTAAATAATGGTTGCTTTATAACAATATTATGAGCTTATATATATTAAATCAACTTTTGCGACCATAATATAATTGATATAAAAAATTTGCAAATTTAAGTTTATTAACATCAATTTAGTAACAATATTATGTCCAAAGCTTTTAGCATTTTTAAAAATTTTAAAGGAAAATAATTTGAACTGCAAAATAATTGTAATTAACAAAAAATATAAAAAAAATCCTTTAATTAATGACAATGAAATGTATAGAAGATTTCTATATATTTATACCCTGCACTACCGTAGGTGGAGATGGTGTAATGCGTTTGTGCGGACGTTTGAAACATAGAGAAAAAACACCCACCTTTAAATATGAGTTCGCCTAAGAATCACTTTCTCAGTCGATTAAACGATGTCCGCCCGGACGACTGGCTGTCTCCATGTAAAGCTTGTGCAAACTCTACAGGGCGCAATTTTAAAGTTATTGTGATGTAAATTTGGCATATTGAAATTAACTATGATCGGTGCATTATTTCACCTAGACTTTAAACTCATAACTTCCTTAAGAGATCTTAACACACGAACCAAGTTTCATTATAATCGGTTCATTGTTTCACCTAGCCTCCATACAAATATCCTTCTAAAGTGGTGTAAAATTGATAAAATATATGGGTGAGGTTGCAATTTTAAAGATATTTCGATGAAATTTGGTATAGATTATTAATTTGTTAGGTCATGAAAACTTGTGGGAAATGGTCGTGATAGGTCCATTTTTTCACCTAGTACTCATACAAATGTAACCCCCTGGAATAAAGTTTTTAACTCATAACTCACTTAAAATGAATATACCGATATTCTTGCTAAAAAACGAGATACAAATGTTTTCTTTAATAAAAATGATATTTCAAATAATTATTTTTCATACTTTAGCCAAAATCTAAGACCCTGAAAATATACGACCCGTCCATATAGAGCGTATGTATAACATTTACACAAACAATTAACTCATGTATTTCACTTGAATCGGTGCAATATGTTGCATAATAATATTCTATGCTTATGTGGTACACGATATAGTCGGATTCGACCGACTATTTCCGAATAGTCCGGACTCTGTAATGCCTGGCTTTTATTGTACTTCGAGAAGAATAGGGTAGGGCAACAAAACTATAATATTTTGTGCTAAAATTATTTCGATGGATCCTCTTTATATTCCAAAGATTCGAACATAATAATAGAATCATATTTAAACATGCTTATGAGCCTATTTGAATAAAATTTTGTCCTAACAGGAAAGAATTTTTAATAGAATAAAATTTTGCAAAATTGTATCCTTGTATTAAAAACTTGTGATTCATTAGGTAATTTGATGATAAAACTTGATAATTTTTATGATCTCATTTTAAATTAAATCATATAATTTTTACAAAATTTTCACTTTCACACCACTGTGTACATTGTACTTTGATGTCCAAGCGTATAGAAGAATGCACTTTAGATGTTGACTATTTTTGTTATTTAAATATTATTATTATTTTAAATAAAAAAAATTGTTGTATTATTAAAAATAATGGTTGTACAACGAAATGAGATACATTCTCATACTTAACAACAAATACAATGCGATAATAATAATTTAATGAGATGACATTATTATAGCTACTTTTACATTTTTTTTTCTTTATAATCTATTAAATTTTTTTCTCTTTCTAATAATGATTTGCAGTTGTTTAGAAGAATAAAATAAAATAGAAAAAAATCTTATGACAATAATGATAATAATATTTAATACTAAACAAGTGTTGTTGTTGTTTTCTTCAACTTTTTTTTTAAAAAAACATTAAAATTTTAATTCATTCAAATGTTTACAAATTATGCGTATTTATGTACTTAAATAAACTGTTTCGCACATTTCATTATTTTATATTATTTTCGCTTCGTTTTCTTTATGCTTTTAAACTAAGAAGCAATAACAAAAAAAAAAAATGAAACATAAAAAATAAATCGCATACAAATTGAATATAATTTCAGTTTTGATTTTATTTCTTTTTTTTCGCATTTAATTTTTACGATTATTATGTAAAACGTTTGCATTTACAACTCAAATACTTACGAAACCACCTACAATAAATCTCTGAAAATCTTATACAATCTAACGCTTAAGTCCAGTAGTGACTTGGCATCTCATCTCATAATACCAACTGGAGGATGAATGTCAAATTTGTTGCCACCCTAAAATCGTTGTTCGCTCTTAAAAATTTAAGTCATCACCGAATATTGTCCATTTACTCAGCCAACACACAATTGCTGCAGCCGCCGTACTAACAATGACTATTAAAAATTTTGCTCTTAAAAGTGAGCCATCAAAAGAAAAAAAATCGTTTAACTGTTATTCAAATACTCAACATTGGGGGTTTTATTTTTCTTATTTAGTCATACCAGTTTTTTTTTCTTCCGTTGTCTTGGTAAATTTTTATTTCCATTTTAACAATTTTCCATTCCACTTTTCTTTAAATAAATGAAAATTAAACAAATAAGAATGTACTATTCGGCTTGGCCGAATCTTTAATACCCACCATCAAAATATATTAAAGTATATTTGAATGTTAACTGTTTTTGTATGAAGTAAAATTTAGGAGAAAGCCTGCACTTTTATAATGGAACCATAAATGAAATCAAATAAACGGTTTCAATTAATATATTTAAATTTTTGCCAATATTTTTTCCTACAAATTAGCGAAACATCGAAAATTTCATCGTTTACATTCGTTTATTTCACATTTTTGATATGTTAAATCACAAAATACACCCAAATTAAGGCTTTTTGTGGGTGGACGGGGCACGCCCATTTGTTTTTCCTACTATCTAACAATCAGTATAAAATGTCATCTTTGTACGTTCTTCCCTTTCATATTAAGGGCTTAATATGCCTAAAAAGGCGTATTATTATTAACGGGTCACGCCCATTATTATCATTTTAGTTTCCCGGTACTATATTATGATTTACTCTAAAATTCATCTTTGTATGTTCATCCGTTTCAAATTAATGACATATTATACACTGAAATGCTTCAAAATAACAGATTTTCATGGTTTTTTGTTTTATAACTTCCATGTTTATAATCCAATTCTTTCTATACCAAATAAACCTTATATAAGAGAAATATTTGTGCCAAATTTTGTCTCCTAGCTCATTCCATATGATCTCTAAGGTTTCTTTCAACAGACAGACGGACGGACAGACATCGCTAGATCGACTTAGAATCTTACCAGGACCCAGAATATATATAAATATTGGGGTCTTAGATGAATGTTTTAACATGTGACAAACTGAATGACAAACCCAATATAGCACCGTCATTTTTTGATAGTGGGTATAAAAAATAAACGCATAACTAACATATTTATTAAAGCCAGAGCACTAAACAACAACAAAAAAAAAAAAAAAGAAAAGCTAACAATAACCACGAGAAAACGAGAAAAGTATTTATTGTCGCGGTTTTAACGCTATGTGATCCATGGCTATTAAATGTGGTTTTTGTGGTTTTCCTAAGCGCACCCTGTCTCTTTCAATATACATAACGTTGCTTTAGCCATTCACTCAGCCACCCATTTGAATATTATTCAATGATGAAGTAAGTATTCGGTAGAGTAAATTTAAATATTCAGTTAAAAACTCTATTTACCAAGGGTGACCCCAACGGCGTAAAGTTATGTAATTTTTTTTTCAAAGGCGAGGCTGTATGGTTTTTTTTATTCTTTAAAAAAATTAATCCTGGACAAATATTTTCTTTATTAGTGGTTCTTTGTTGTTGTTTTTTTCTTTTTTATTTTCATTGTCATTGCTTTTAGTTAAATGAGTGCCATTAAATTAAATCGATTATTTTTTTTGTCTTCATTTTTATTCTATTAGTTTTAAACAAACACAATAAAAACATTATCCTAGATAAAATTTTAAATATCTCCAAAAAATATTAAAAAAAAAATTAATTTAGTGCATTTGCTGGATTTAAGATAATAATTTCCAAGAATTTTTTTAAATATTTATAAGAATTAAAGGAAATAAATAATTTATAAAAATTATCAAAAATTTTTGCTGAATAGCGTTCATTTACTCAAAAATTTTGCAAGTGAGAGAAAAAGATTTATAGAAAACTTGATGGAATTGTTAGCTAAATTTTTGCCATCACTTTCCATCAACTCCCTACATATGTTAACAAAAAATATGATTTTTATTTACAAAACTACAGAAGAAACAAGTTAGCTATAAAGGATAGGCTATGGCAAATCTTTGTTAGCTAACACAAAAAATAAACATCCTTCAAAAGTAAACCATTCCGCTTCCCATTTCAGATGGTCAAATACGGTAAAATGTTGTTGTTGAAAAAGTTTTTGAATGGGTCTCAGAACAAAAATATTGAAATTATTCAACGGGATGACAACGGTATATAACTTATTTGTGTTAAATAGATTTGTATGAGTGCTAGATGAAATAAGCGTTAGAATAAAAGTAGGAACATACAAAATTTCAACAATTTCAACTTAAGAGAGTTTCAGACATTATTGCTTGAAATATATGTATAAACTAATAAATTCAGGATTCAATAAGATAAAACATATGTAAAAAAAATTAAGGAGTGCGTAAATTTGTAAATTTTTGATCAGTTTGAGAATAAAAATTTAAACAATTGAATCTTGGAATTGGATCTTGAAATAAAGTCCAAATTATTTACATGTCAAGATGGCTTCATTAATATCTAACTGACTGTAAACTGCAACTTAAATCTGACAACCAAAGACTCACACACATTTTTAGAATAATAACCTTCAAAAGTTTTGCAAAACTTTCTAAGACAAAATATTCGAGTATGACTATGTTCGTCATTTCAAAAAATATCACATATAACCAACTGTCCAATTGGCTATGTGGCAACAAATTTTTCGTTTTTGAAGTTTCGCTATCAATTGTAAATCATAAAAAACTATATTTACCGTTGTTACTTGACACATTTTTCCAATTCATATACAAGTTACTCATCTCTTCGTTTTTTATTATTACTCAAATTTTCTTTTCAAATTTCTCTCTAATATTTTTCATTTCCATTTATCCATTAAATACTTAAATTTAAAAACTGAAAACTTTAAAATCTTCTTATATCCACCATCAAAAAAAAGATGGGGTGTATATTGGGTTTGTCATTCCGTTTGTAACATATTAAAATATTCGACTAAGACCCCAACATGTATATATATACTGGGTCCTGGTAAAAATCTAAATCGATCTAGTGATGTCTGTCTGTTAAAACACTATAGAGATCGCACTGGATGAGTTAGGAAAACGAAATTTGGCATATTGCTCTTATACAAGGTTTGTTTATTATTTAAAATGGGCAAAATTGGATTATAAATAAGGAAGATATAGAACAAAATCCCATGAAAATCTGTAAATTTGAAGCATTTTATTACAGAATATGTCATAAATATGAAACTGATGAATGTACAAAAATGAAATTTAAGGTAAAACATAAGTGACCAGGCTATTTTTTCGCTCACTTATAAAAATATGCCTTTTTAAGCATATTTCGCCCTAAATATGCAAGCGAAGAACATACAAAGATGAAATTTTAGACTAGTACATAATATATCACAAATATGTAACGGAATAAATGTTTCCTTCTCCCATATTAGGTCAGATTTAAATATATGGAAGTTGTTAACCGCCCACCCACAAAAATCCGTGATTTTGATATATTTTGTCACAAAAATGAAATGAATGTATGTAAACGATGAGATTTTCAATATATCGTTAATCAGTAGTTGTAGAACTTTAATATATTTTGACGGCGGGTATTAAAGATTCGGCCAAGCCAAATATAACATTCTTAGTTGTTTATGTTTTTGTTTGTAATTGTAAATCAACTACTTTCGCTTTTATCTATAAAAATATTTAAAATTTGAACATTTTAAATATCTTTACAATAAATAAATAATACAACTTCTTCCTGGTTTCTTAATTTTTAAATATAAACAAAATTTATAAAATCCCATTAATTTAGATAATTTTTAAAAATTAACAAAAATAATTGTTCAAGTTTATGTTTTTAAATAATGACAAATTACTTTGCAGATAAGCCGTTCGTTCGTTTGTTCGTTCATATTGCAAGCAACCTAAAATAAATAGTAAAACAGAATAAAGAAAAAACAAGTAAGTGTGTTATAGTCGGTCAAG
>JACGTJ010007871.1:3252-40751 GCA_014858695.1 Chrysomya rufifacies | reverse complement strand
AGAACTGAACTAGAACTGAACTAGAATTGTAACTAAATTATTCTCTTAATATTAAAGATATTCCAATTAAATATTAATATTAAAAATATATTGAGACTCAAAATTCTTCTAACATATCATACAAATATCGTACTCCTGATTTAATAGAACAATATGTTGATGATGCATTATAAAGTGTATTTTATAAATTGTTTTATTTTTTTTTAATTTCATATATGCAAACCACTTTTATTAAAATGTTTACGTGCTTGTATAAAACAAATTGCTCCTGGTGTTATATTAATTGTAGCAACAAAAAAGATTGAACCAAATATAGATTTACTAACGCAAATATATTGCAACATTCAACGTCAATGCTATTGCGGTATCTTTACATATTCAAATATTTTCAATGATTGTATATGTTGTATATGCATACATGAAAGGTGAAATTTACAAAAATTAAGTAAAAAATTTTTACTTAGAAAACACTAAGGAGTTTAAAAAATTATCTTAATAAAAGAAATTTCATTTCTTTCATTTTACAATTTAATAAGTTCATACTTCTTTGCGAAAATAAAATATAAACTGAATAATTTTACATAACTTAAAACATATACTTAATATATACAATTGCCTTATAGTTAGATCTACATATACTTACATACATAACATATAAATTTTAAATATCTTATATAAATATGTACTTGCATTTTGTTATCTATGCTAAGTTCATTTCTCATGCAGGATATGAAGACACTTTAACAAATCTCTGTAAATGTATCACAATAATCGTACCACTAACAGTTGCAATAACAAGAAAAACAATAATAACAAACGATACTTACAACAATTTGCAACTAACGAGCTAGAGTATAAAAAATATATAAAGAATAACAAATATTGTACTGCACAATGGATTAGATTAAAGAAAGCTTTGTAAATAATATTAAATTCTTTATGCAATAGTATTAGGAATTTAAATTAAACTACTTCGTAATGTGTTTCTTTATTCCAACCGATTGTACAATATTTGACTGTTGAAAAAATAATCCTGAAAACAAACTACACAAGGAATAGATGTTGAAACAGAAATAGTTCATTTTAAAATAGTCCCCCCTAGACAGAAGGATATGAAAATACCTTAAAATGTTTACAAGTGTACAAACATTAAAAATATACAGAAGTCATTAAAAGTTATACAGGAATGCGAACACAGTTCTAGTTCAATTCTAATTCAGTTTTAGTTCAGTTCTAGTTCAATTCTAATTCAGTTCTAGTTCAGTTCTAGTTCAGTTCTAGTTCAGTTCTAGTTCAGTTGAATTCCTTTTTTAGTTCATTCGAAACATTCGAAAATTATTTTAATCATCAATTTCAAAAGTAATTAAACAACTTTGGTACTATTTTCCATTTTGATTTGGTATCAGTGAGCTGATAAAATCTTAAATTCTAAGTTTGAGATTAAAAGTTCTGAACAGCAAAGTCTTTCATTCACAATAACAATAACAATAATAATAATAATAATAATAATAATAATATAAAAACACAGTTTAAATTTCATTAAAAATTACAAAATTTAAAGCAAACTATAAATTTAAACCTAAGCCACCATTTTATTTACAATTTTCCGACTTATGTTACTCATCAGTCATTTTTTTTTTTAACTAACCATCCCCCATTTTGGTAAAAAATATTTCTTCTCATACACTCTCCTTCTATCCCATTGTCTTGTGTATTTAATTTAGTATTGTTTTCTTGCCACATCGACATTAGTTTATCTCACGTACTATTTGTGTTGTCTTCTTTTACATTTTTATTTGATTTACAACGACTTTGTTGCCTCATCTATCCATCTATCAAATAAAGAAGAAATTAACAAAAAAAAAATCGTATGAATGATGCATCATGCTGCAGAGTTTCCTTCTGTTGTCTTTAGAATTTTATAAAATTTGTGTTCAATTTTCTTGCCATTGTTTTTGGAAATGTTTAAGATTCAAAGTTTGTTAAATAATGTATTTTCTTAGGATCTGTATATTATTTTCTTTATTTTGATTTCGTTTGATTTTTTTTTAACATTTTGCAACTTTGGCAAATACGTGACTCATCATGAATAAAAGGATAATTGTAGCATTTGTATGGGAAGAATCTAATATCAGTAGTAGTACTACTACTCATACACATACATATATTAAATAAATATACAAAGGATTTCAAGTAATTGTTTTAGGACTATTGATTTGATTTGGTTGAGACAAGAGGAAAATGAGGTGAAATTTGAAGAAAAGTTATTTATTAGAATTACGCCCAGAAATACATAACATTATTTCTATTAATTTCGAAATTGAATAGAATTTTCTTATTTTCAATAAATATTTGAAGAATTGTCATACATATATTATCCATAAGGCATTTCCATTTAATCTTATATAATATAATTTATACTCTTTAATATAGAAATAGTTTTAACCATCTTTAATAAATTATATTTAATTTAATGTGAATTATCCACTCTTCTTATTATATATAAAGTACCTCATGTATTTAAACGACAAAGCCCAAGACTATAAGCTGCTGCAATGAAAAGCAGAAGACGAAAAAACATGGTGGTAGAATAAAACCAACAAAACCCACTATAATATGGAATTATAAGAGACATTCGTTACTTTATTTTTTTGTTTTCTGGTTCAAATACCCTGGCATAGTTGCTGCCTCTAAAGTTAAGAGGCAGCTTGAAGAAGAAAATGGGAACTAAACGTAAAGCTTTATGTAAAAAGGATTATAACCCAAACACTCTTTAACAACCGACTACCAATTCAATTACAAGTTACATAATGAACAAAATTCTCTAGTAGAAATTCATGATAAAGATGATGACGATGTAACTCATATACACATGTGATTACGTTTAGGGGAAGGAAGGAAGAGGGCGGGAGGGGGTTGTGTGTAAGTAACAGCTATAAATGAAAATTGACACCCTGTTTTGGCAGCGGGAGCCTCTGTAAGCATGAGTCTCAGTTAGTCACAAATGACACAAGAGACACCCAACTATTATATTTGTAAAAGGTTTTTGTTTTTGTTGCTAAAGTTAAAAGAATTTAAGGATTTATGTTTGAGATTCTATCATCCTGTTTCACTTTATTTTAGTATATATATTTTTTTCTAGTTTTATGTTCAATAATGTAAAGAGATTACATATAAAAAAAAAATTATTTTATAATCATCATAAACAAAAGAAAAAAAATTAATGTTATTAAAGAAATTTAAAGACTTGAAATATTTAATATTATTTGCCATAGATTTAAAAGCATTTAACTATTGTCAACATATTTAAATAAATTACCAATTAAACAGCGAAAATTTGACATTTGAATTCGCTTTATTAAATGTTTTAATATAAAATTAAATTTTCTTTATAAATTTCTTAAAAAAAACAGAGATTTAAATTCTTTTCTTTGAAACAACTAATAACTTTTAATATTAGCTAAAGAAATTTGAACTAAACAAAATCAATTCGCCGTACTGTCTTTGAATTCACCATGGTTCGTCAGACCATAAACAGAAGAACTCAACTTTTTTATTCATTTTCGTACATGTACGTGGTTGTTGGTAGCCAAATTTTATTTATCTATGAAATTTGACATTCAGGATAGAGTAAGAGTTACTAAGGCCCATGCATTTGATCAATTTAATCGATCAGTTAATTATTCCCTGCAAACATTGACTATCGAAAATGACTCCTAAATGAAGTAGCTACAAGTTGTTACTGAGAGTCTAATTTTCATCAATCATTTCCTGTTCTTCACCGTTCGGGAATAAATGTGCCTTAATTCGATAGTTTTTAAATGTCACCCTTTAGTGCAGTTTTTGAGTGTCGATTTAGTGATTTTTAGAAGTATAAAAAGGGAGATCATTTTCTCTTCTTAAGGGTGCCACAGTTCAGGTAGAAAAGTGCCTCATTTCGATAGTTTTTTAATGTCACACTTTAGTGCACTTTCTGGGAGTCGATTTAGTGATATTTAGAAGCCTAAAAAGGGGGATAATTTTCTCTTCTTAAGGGTGCCACCGTTTAGGAAGAAATGTGCCTCATTTCGATAGTTTTTAAATGTCACCCTTTAAGAAGTTTTAACAGGGAAATCAGGAGAATAACCAAAATCTTTTATTAATATGTAATAAAAATTAACTCTGTGATTAGAAATTGTTGATTATTTAAAATAAAACAACTAAATTAGTTGTAAATTTTATGTTTTTTTTTTGTGGATTTATATGCTTATAACATATTTTGTTAATGTTTAACTTGTAACAATATTGTTAATTATTATTTTCTACAAAAATCGGCATTAAATTGTTCTAAATATGAACCGTGCATAAACTGTTTAAATTGCTAGATTCACATTCAATACATTTTTATTTATTTATTCTTTTAATTATTTTTTATTCGAAAGATAATTTCACCACTTTACTAAAAATACCAGTTCAACATGATATTGGTTAAACAGTAACAATTACGTTATATTCCCCTATGTCGAATCTTATATACCCTTCACTTAAGATGTCTAACACAAAAAAAATCCTCCAAAAACAGCCTATTTCATTCCTCGTTCGCGATGGTCGAATCCGGTTAAATATTGATCCGAAAGATCCTCAAAAAATCAATAAAATTTTCAGTGAAACAATAACGGCTTCACAAATCCAAAACAAAGATTTATGGTAATGTGGTGTATTTGTGGTAATGTTGTGTGTTTGTGTGGTTTTTATTAGTAAAACAAAAACAGCTATTAGGAATAAAATAAAATTTAATAAATTTTTGACAATAACTCAACTATTTACGAACCGATTTAAAAATGTTAAAAACCATAATTGTAAAACAAAAAAGCATGCTATAGATTTATGTAGAGTGCAAGTCCGTAGTATGTATAGATATAGTCGTAATATAAAAAAAATATTAAAAAATAACGATGTTTTGTAGAAATCTCTGCTATTTATGAATGGATTCTGGCGAATTTAAATAGAATATATATACTTTATGGGGTCTCAGATCAAAAAATGTAGAAATTACAAACGAAATGACAAACTTATATACAATATCCTTTCACTATAAGTGATGGGTATAAAAATCGTTTAGTTAATAATTCACAATAGTTTATTGGTTTCGTTTGCAAAATTCGAAGTCATATGGTCATCAGATTAAAACTCCCGGGAACGTTAATATTTGAGAATTAGTAATAATTAGTTTAAATTTTTCCGAGTGCACTGTACTCTACAATTACATGATATCTTTGTTTTCAAGGGACTCGTTTAATAATTAAAAATAAGGAGTTGCCATATTTATTAATAACTCATTTATAAATAATTATGTATATGTAATGTACACAATAAGTTATTTTTAAATACTTTCCTTATTTATACATAAAATACCTAATGTATGTAGTATATAAATAATTCATTTTTTTATATAATTTATATACATATAACATTTGTATTATTTAACAGTAATGCAGTTTTACTTCTGCCTAGATATTTTACAGGCTTTTTATATAACATACATGAGTATATACATATGTATATGTATAAAGATACAGCCCAGCTTTGAGCTGTGAAAAAAAACAATAACAACAACTTTATTACACATTCCAGAGAAAAAACAAATATATATTCCCAGTTTTTCCTAGTTTTTATATATAACATTTTTTTTGTAACGTTCTACATTTATGACGACGTTGCCAATTAGGAATCAGAGGGAGTAATATTTTTGTATATTGTTATGGTTATTTAAGAGGGTGTTCATAATACCTCGGTTTTTTGGGATTTCCAGTCCAACATTTTACATAAGAACGTAACGAATGTTAAAGTAAAAAGAAAAAAATGCATGAATTTTAATTACAACAGAGCCTCCTAACGGTCAGTCCATTGTTGCCACATCAGTTTAAAACATCTATTTAGAATTGTTGTACATGTTTTAGTTGTTTTTTGTTTTTGTTTAAATATTTAGCTGAATTGATTTTTGCATTAAATTACAGGGCAACAAAAACAGTAATTGCAGCTAAAGCAGCAGTAACAGTTTTATAAGAATGGCAGTAGCAGCAGCAGCAGCACAAAGTTTGTTTCTGTTATAACATTGAAAACGGAAAAGCGCATGTCTGTTAATTTTAAAATTGAGGAGTTTTTTGTTTGTTTGTATGATATAACATATATACAACCGAGTATATATATATACATCTATAAATACTCAAAAATAATATAAACTCAAACTTTTCAAGAATATATTTATATTTTAGTATATACATACATACCTACCTACATATAGAAAAAATTTATATGTTTATTAGTATATGTATGAATGCAAGTACATATATATAATGTGTTAATACATAACAGTAATTTAAAGTTTATGAATTGCTATAAATTTCCAACAAAATTTAAGGAAAATATACAGAAAATTGTTACAAATATATTGCAATAGAAACTATTTAAGAAAATTGCATTTAATTTTGTTTTTCTTTTGTTAGTTAGTTATTAAAGTTAATTTAAGGCATTTGCAGGAAATATTTAGTTAAATTTATAAAATAGAAATAGAATCCGTTAAATATTTTACTATTTAATTTACATTTTATTTGATTAGTTAACTTTATCCCAGAATACATACAATAATTGAATTCCGATCATTACTTTACTATTTTTATTGAATATGTGGCATCTTTATGTAATCATTCACAATATGGAAGTTTGGATTTATGTGGGCACCTATCTTGACGGTTTTAGCACGCAATAGTCTTACCACCGGTTAAGTACAATGCGCCTACCATTAGCCCCAGATTTACAGACTATTACACCTGAGTACTAATTGGAACATACGTTTTTCGTCATGAATTCCCCCTTGGTTTAGAGCGGAGCACTATCTCCTAACTAACATAAATCATAAATCTCAATCATCACGATACTCCCCAAAGGGCCCACATCAAACGGGCTAGAACTGAAGTTCTATGGGCTCCTGACATCGCGTGGTATAATCATTCACAATAGTTTTTTCTCTTCTTCTTTTTTAAACACCATATTTTCAGCACGAAATAAGTTCTTTAAAATCGGATTAGTTTTTAAGCGCTAATTAAGACTTCTTTTTTTAATTAAAAGAAAATTCATTTCGTTTATTTGTATTGAAAATAATATATGTAGTAAAAAACATAACGAATTTTCGCTTCGTTTTAACAAAATAAATCCATGGTGCAAGTTGGCAAGGGCAATTTAAAATCTATGCCGTTTTCAAACAATTTAAAATGAAGTTAATATTTTCTTTATAAAAGTTAAGTTCGTTGGTATAAAAATTACAATCAACTGTTAAGTTACCCGTACCTAGTTTATTTTGCCATGATCAGACCATTAGTTTTGTTTTTTTTTTCGCAAATAAATAACAGTTTTCACCATGTACAATATTTAAGTCGTTCTTCCAATAAAATACCTATAAGTTTTCCCAGTTTGTGCAAAATTTTTAATACTTAGTAAAATATGAGTCCATCATGGTCCATCAATTAAAAATATATTTGTTTGGTATGGAAAATGTGGCAACTTTTTTTTAATAATTCACAATAATTATTCTTTTTACTTCTCGAATATAAAATAAACAAAATTTCAATAAAGTTTTGGTAATATTTAACGATTATTTCCAAGTTGAAGTATAAATTAAGCGATTTTCAATTTAAAATTGTTTTAGAAATTCGACTTTGACATTTATTTTCTTTGTACAATTAAGAGCATAATTAATATAAAATTTTGATTTCTGATTTGACTTTTAGTAAAATCAGAAATCATTCAATAATGTCAGAATTGTATCAAAACAAAAAAAGATTGTTTTATAAATTAACAAATTTTAAGATTAAAGAAAGTTTTAGTATAAAATAAATTGAATAAATTCTTAAATTGAATAAATTCTTAAATAATCTTTTTTCTATAAGTTTTGATTCAAAATTATATAATCTAGATATATTTCATTACCAAAAATGTCAAAAATTAACTTTTCTCTAATTAAAAAATATATATATTTTTTTTCTTATTTCCTTTATCTAAAGATTTAAAAAAAAAAAAAAAATTATTTTTTTATAATTGACCCAACCGATCTTTATTAGTATGAAATTATCTTAATTTAACAATTTTATTAAAAATTCTAAACTGTTTAGTAAATAAGATTTAAATTTAAATAAAAACATATAGTTTAATATATTATCGTTTCATAAGTTATATTTTGTTTTTATATTTCTTATACATACGATTATTTGCATATTGTTTTTCTCTTATAATTTATACAGTTTTTAATATTTTGCTGAAAATGTGAATGACTTTTTAATGATGTCAAGTTTATAAAACAATGCGTATTTTTTTGTTAATAATGCCACTGTTACCTGGCGATAGTAATAATTACAGTTTACTTTATAAATGTAAAAAAAAGAAACTTTTTTATATGAATAATAAAGATTTTTTAATCTATATGAATTTTATGGAAAGAAGTAAATTTTTATGTTTAGAAAATGAAAAACAAATATATATTGTGAATGATTGTAATACAAATTATATTTAGTATTATAATCATTCACAATAAAGCGTTTTTTTGACGTTTAGAAAAGTTTGATTTTATTTTAGTTTTAATACAAGGTCATAAAATCTTTTTTAATTATTGTTATTCCAGTTTGCTATTTTAAAACGGGAAAAGATTTTCAATTTCCCACCTTCTACTAATAGCAAAAAGTAACGGAATATTTAATACATATTTTCGATCGAAAAACATTTGTAGTTAATCAAAATATATTAAAGTATATTTATATATATTTTTTGTCCAAGTTTCTTTCTACTAACTAACGATATATCGAAAATTTCATCGTTTACCTCCGTTTATTTCACATTTGCGACATGTTATATCACAAAATACACCAAAATCATTGATTTTTTGTAGGTGGGCGGGGCACGTACATTTTTTTTTCAATATTTTTCCTACTATCTAACAGTCAATCTGAAATTTCATGCCTTTTCAAGCACATTTTGTACTAAATATGAAAAGGAAGAACGTACAAATCCTTTTCATATTTAGAACGAAATGTGCTTGAAAAGGCATATTTTTATGAGCGGACGAAAAAATGGTCTGGTCACGGCTATTCTTCGCATTTTTGTTTCCTGCTACTATATTATGTTTTATTTTAAATTTCACTTTTGTACCTTTATCTGTTTCATATTTATGACATATTATGTACTAAAATGCTTCAAAATTACAGATTTTCATGGGTTTTTGTTCCTAACTTCCTTATTTATTATCCAATTGCCAAACAAATCTTATATAAGAGAAATATTTGTGACTAATTTCGTCTTCTTAGCTCTTCTCGTGCGACTTCTATCGTGCTTTCAACAAACATCGCAAGATCGACTTAGAATCTTACCAGCACCCAGAATATATATATACATTTTGGGGTCTTAGACGAATATTTTAACATATTACAAACGGAATGACATACCCAATATACCCCCATTTTCATTCATCATTTTTTTATGGAGTACACTAAGTACAAACCAGAATGTTAGATCGTAATACGCTACACTTAACAAAATTTTGACAGTCTATTGTATGCATTACAAACAAATGTACCTTTAACTCAGAGTCACCTAGAGACCAGTGTGTTATTGTTATTTTATTAAAATCATTCACGAATACTAATTAATAATTTTTTAATTTTTTTAAGTTATACTTTATAGATTTTTAAAATAGATTATTGAAATAGAAACTTCACTATTGTGAATAATATATAGAACTAAAACTTCCCTCCAAATGGCCGCTAATACCACGGATTTTTTTTTTGCCATTGATAAACCCATGGTAATTTATCGGTTTAAAAATAACACAAAATCCCATTTAGTGACGGCAATTTGGAGAGAAGAATTTTTGCTGTATTATTCACAATAGTGAAGTTTCTATTTCATTAATCTATTCTAAAAATCTATAAACGATAACTTAAAATATACAAAAATTTTAGCTTTCTTTACATCTGCTGTATTGACAGTAAAATTTCTTGAGAGAAATTTGTAATTTTTGCGTTAATTAAAAAAAATGAGTAAAATAAAAAACAAATTTATAGGAATTGTTATCTACAAACACTAAGCCATTGTGATAAGTAAATATTATTTATAAGCTGTTGAAAAAAATATATAAAATAAAAGATTTCATTTAAAATTTGCGAATTTTTCAAAACGATTTTTTTTTTTTTTTTTGTTTTATTTAGTATATTGATCCTAAAACAATAATTAAGTTTCTATAAATTTCAAAATATTTGCAGATTTTAAATGTTACAAAAAAATAGACTTAAAATTCTCCATTATAATACATTTTCTTATATTTGTAATCTGTAAACTGCCTTAATGTTTTAAATATTTAACAACATGTATCTACACTACACATGTAAACATTTAGTCATCAAACAAAACATTTATGTCTACATGTAGCTTGAAATTCTACAAAATGTTGCTTATCCCTTATCACAAACTTGTTTATTTTAAACATGTTGCTAAGGCAATGTTTATAAGCTAAAGATTTGTTATTATTGCAACTAAGGTGGTGAGTTGTTAGAAATGTTTTCATTAAGATGTTGAGACATAAAATTGTTTTGTTTTTTGTTTTTTTTTTGTTAAAGAAGCAAATAAATTGTTAATATTTTTAACTATTAATTGTTAAATTTTCATACAATTATATTTGTAGACTTGGCAACTCTCTATTTCATATGTTATGCTTTAATATTTTAAAATAAAAAATTATTTTTCAAACAAAATACTAACATTTAAAGTATTAAGTAAAAACCTTTCTTAAGACCAGGTACCTGATTTTTTTTGATCTGTTGTTGTATTCTATACCAATATACAACAAGAAGTTTTAGTTGTTTATTTCAAAATAAAATTCTTTGTATTTTGTTGTTTTTGCCTGGGAAAAACATGCTTTTTGTTTTTCAAAAATCAACTCAGGTATAAAATATGTTGCTTCTTCTTTTTTGGGATATACTTTTGTGTCTGTTCTTGTATCTCTCTATATGTTTTTCGTATAATTTTTGTGTATTTATTTCATTATGTATATGTATGTATGTGTGTATGTATGTTAGTAATCCTAATACCTGAGTTATAATGCTTTAACCGTCCAGGAGCAGTAAAATACTATAATCAACCATATAGGGTTTTAAAAATATATATGTATTTTTCGTTTTTAGTTTTATTATTTTTGTTTTTCAAATTGTATTTCATTAGTGCAGTTTATATGTATTTTATGTGTGTATGTATAGTATCATGATACTGTACATTGTACGACAATTTAAAAAAATAGTTGTTGTTTTTTATTATTTCTTACAAATACTTTTGTATATTTTAAGAAAAATTTACATATAAATGTGAAAAGTGATATTTAGCGATTTCATGCTTTGGTTCTTAACGAACAACAACAAAAAATAAGGGACGAAATAAAGATCAAAGTAATTAATCATTTTCTTAAATTAAATATCATGTTTTTGTTTGTTAGAAAAAAAAAAAAATTTGCATAAATTTCAAATTATTTAAAGGAAAATCTAAATTGTAATTATAAAAAATTTTATTAAAAATGTTGTTTAATTTAAAAAATAAGTAAAAATAATAGAAGAATATTTTTTCTTTATTTTTAATCAAAAATAATTTTTTTGTTAAAATTTTCTCTAACACAATTCCAGATTAGTTTAGTTCGGTACTAGTACGGTTTTAGTTCAGTTCTTGTTGATTTTTAGTTCACTTCTTGTTTAGTTCCACTAATTCTAGTTAGTTCTAGTTCTGCTTTAGTTAAAGTTCTATTTTGGTCCAGTTATAGTTCAGTTCAATTCTAGGTTCGTTCAAGTTCAGTTCTAGTTTTGTTTTAGAACAGATCTAGTTCAGTTCTAGCTGAGTTATATTTCAGTTCTAGTTCAATACTACTTCAGTTTTACTTTAGTTTTATTTCTCTTCTTGTTCTGATTTAGTTAAGTTCTAATCGAGTTCTAGTAGTGTTGTAGTTCAGTTTTAGTTCAATTATATTTTTAGTTCAGATTTGGTTGAGTTCTACTAGTTTAATCTACTAGTTCTAGTTAGTTTTAGTTCTGCTTTAGTTAAAGTTCAATTTTGGTTAAAATTTTGTTTTAGCTCGCTTATAGTTCAGTTCAATTCTAGTTTAGTTCACGTTCAGTTCTAGTTCTGTTTTACAACATATCTAGCTCAGTTCTAGCTGAGTTATATTTCACTTCTAGTTATGTTTTAGTTCAATTCTATTTCAGTTTTAGTTTTATTTCACTTCTAGTTCTAATTTAGTTCTAGTTCTAGTAGTTTTGTACTTCGATTTCAGTTCAATTATATTTTTAGTTCAAATCTGGTTCAGTTCTAGTTTAATCTAGTACAGTTCTTTTTCATGTTTTGGTTTCTGAAATCTGAAAGATTTTTAATAAGTTAAAAATCTTTAACTTTTTTCAGGCTATAACTTTGTTTAAGAAATGTGATCTCTTTTGAATTCGACAAGATAAATTAAAAAAGTAGCAAAATTTTTGTTTGTTTGTTAATGATTGTTACACAGAACGCGCCCCTGGAAGCTAAATATTAAGGCAGCTGTTGATTTTTTTAAACTGTTATAGACTTTTTGTACAACCACTTAATTTTCTACCTTTATAAATACATTTTTGTAACAATTTTAAAAACAAAGTAAAAATTAGGGATGTTAATAATAAAAAACATACAAAACTACATAAAATAATTAAACAAATTAAATAAATATACAATACTTAAACAAATAACAAAGAAATCTAAAAATTATAAAAAATTTTATTTCAGAAAAAAAATTAAAACTGACAAATTATTAAAATTAAAGAAAATAATAAATACAATACATTGTTTTGAAACTAAAGGAAGTATAGAAAGAAGAGTAAAAGAATAAAAGAAAAACATCCCTAAAACAGGCATTTAAAAAATTTCAAGCGTGGCCTTGCGGGATGCATTTTCTTAATTTTTGTTTTCTACTCGTATTTTGCATTTAATGCGCAGCTTGTTTACATCGTGTGGAAATAGCTAACAAGCCAAAACAAAATAAAAATAAATTAAATAAATAAATTTCAAAAAATAAATAAAATAACAAATAAAAAAATATATTTAATATATTTAAAAATTAAAAAAAAAACTAGCCAAGCTAGTTAATAAAATTGTGAAAAAAGTGTAAATAAAAGTGTTTAATTATAAAAAAAAAGAAAAAAACAGCCTTAATTTTCATACCGTGGGATAGTGAAAAAATGGCTGAAATTTAATACAAATAAAAATAAATAACAATATTTGACTACTCACGGTTGGATAGAGTTAAAATATTGTTAATAATTACAAATATTTAATCACACGGTGGGATAGTGGTTAAATATTCTATATCAAAAAAAAAAAAAAAAAAAAAAAAAAACAAACTAATTTAACTAACAAAAATGCTCTTTTGTGCTTTAAACAACAACTGTGTCATCATAGTAATATGCTTCAAGAAAATACAACACAGCAACCCTTATAACGTAACAATATAGCATAACGTTATTTATACTTGACGTAACTCTACTACGCGTTGTTGTGTTTTAATCAAAGTGAGAGAAAAAGAAGAAAAAAATCCCATGAAATTGTATTTTTATTAAATAAAATTTATAAGCTCAATGTAAAAAAATAAAAGCAAAATTAAATTATGCAAAGGTAAATAAATAAATGAATAATAATGTAGAGAATAATATTTGTTGTAGAAGCAATAATGAAATGAGTTGAGAATAACAAAAACAAAATTGTCATATCGTGGTGTTTGGTGGCAAATAAAATGCAAAGTTAACAGTGTTGTCAATGATGTTTTGAATAAAAGTGATTTTTTTTTTGACGAAAATACATATGCATAGAGTAAAAATAAGAATAATTAAATAAAAAGAAATAATACAATAAAAATATGTAATAAATAAAATAAATTTTTAATAAGTAAATTTTATCACTTAATAAATTACAGAATGGTTACAAAAAACAAAAGAAAAAAAACTTAATTTACGTTTGATATTCGATTTGATACTCATGTTCGATTAATAAATTTTTAATTTTATTAACTAATAATTACAATGCTTCATATTTATACTTAAAGCCGGCTTTTGAAACTTGACTATTTTTTATTTTGATTATTGGGTTTATTATTAGTGAACCAGATTAGGATTCATCGATGCATCGAATAAATATCTAGCTTTATAATAACATTGTATGCTTTATTTAGCTTAAAACAGATGGGAATCCACATTTTTTTAAAGAAAGTAAAGTCTCTAGAGAAAATGCTTATGGCACAATGAAACGAAAATCATCATGCTAAGCTAGGCACAGCATTTTCAACTCTATTTGAGTTATAGTTTAGTTCTATTTCAGTTTTAGGTCTATTATTATTTAGTTCTATCTCTGTATTTTCTTAGTTCTCGTAGAATATAGTAAGTTTTTTGTTCAATTTCTGCTCAAGTTCAGTTGTAGCAAAGTTTAATTCTAGTTTAGTTCTTGTATAGTTTTATTGTAATTCAGTTCGAGTACAATTTAGTTCAGTCATAGATCCTTATGATTTGATTTCTTGTTAAATTTTTTGTTCTAGTTCAATTTTCGTTTAATTTCAGTTTTATATAGTTTAATTCTAATTCCTTAGTAGTTTACACTTCTAGTTTAGTTTTTGTTCATTTATAGACAAATTCTAAAAGATCTTAAAATTTCAATAATTTGTAACAATTTTTAATATTTTAAAAATATTTTTGAATTAAAACAAATATTTGTAAAATTTTATAGAATTTAGAAATTTTATAATCTATTGAAATTTCATAAAATTTTAAAATTTTTCTAAAAATTATATAAAAATGTAAAATTTTTTAAAAATATTAAATTTTTAAATATTTAGAAATTTAAAAAAAAATTTTGAAATTTTTAAAAAAAATTTTGATTTTTTTTTGTTGTAAATTAGGACATTTTTAAAAATTTTGACATATTTTTAAAACTTTAAAATTTTTTAAAAATTGAAGATTTTTAAAAAAAATTTTGAAATTTTTAAAAATAATTTTTGATTTTTTTTACAATTTCGAAATTTATTTAAAAATTTGAACTTTTTTTTTTTTTTTTTTTTTTTTTTTTGTAAGATAGATAATTACATTACAAACTACATATCTTTTCTGCTTAGGAGTTTATAAGTTTTAATTTCACCTCTATCTATTATTTGAAATACACAAAACTTTTATAAAATTACTAAGTGTTACATTATTTTTGTAACAAAATTAAACTATCTTAAATAAATATGGAGATAAAAACTCAATTTTATATAATTTGTTGTTATTGCTGGGCTTTCAATCCATTTTAAATCTTCAAAAATATACAAATTTATTATTTTTTCTTTCTCTATTATTTTAGGTCTACAGAAGACGTATCACCACCGAACTTTTCAGAACGGAATAGTGGCTACTATGAACGCAATTCACGTTTAGTTTCCGATAACGATACCTATTTAAGGCGATCAAATCACAGTAGTTATCAAAGTAGCAACAGTAGTAGTAGTAGCAATACAAATATTAATAACAACAACAACAACAACAGCAGCAGCAGCAGCAGTAGTAGTAGTAATAATAATAGTAGTTCATCATCAAATAATCCAGATAATAGAAGTCGTACAAGAGATAGATTATATAGAAATGGTCCTAATGCTGCAGGAGTGTCAGGTTCATCGTCATCATCAGCAACAACAGTGTTAAGTGAACGGTAAGTTATTTAAACGAATAATTGATTATTTTGTAATAAAAGTCTTAAGGGTCACAAATCATTATCGTAACAATACACAATATTTGACTCAATTCATTAAAAAAAAAAATTGTAGTCTTTTGTGTTTTATGTCAATCAAAAATCAATTCATATGTAGACTGGACTCCAGTTTCATCTATTTTAGAAATACATAATTTTGTAATAAAACACAATACGATTATTTGTGAATTGTTTAATTAAAGTTCTTTAAATTCTATATAAACAAAATGAAACAAAAATTCGTTTAGAACCTCCTCTAGTGGCGCTAGCAGCAAAATCAATAACAGCCGTGTACCGCCTACGTCATGGTACGAAGCTGCTGCGACGTATACAAACGGTCCTGGTGGCAGTGGCAATGCCGACGTCTCAGCAGCAAACATCAATCACTATCAAACTGCCGCCTCAACAGAAATACAAACAGCAGCAGCATCAGCAACAGCAACAACAAATTCCACCACAACCTCATCCTACACCGCATATTCCTACGCTTCTTCACCTGCCCACAACAACAACAGCAGCAGCAACAACAATACATCGACGACGACGTCAACGTCGTTGTCACGCAGTACAACGTATTACGGCAAAGACTCATCAGACAAAGATTCCGAAACGAATTTGTCCACAACGCCTCCGTTGTTAAATAAGAATAGACAAAAATTTTTAAAATCTTCATCGTTACGTAGTGGTTCAGCATCACCTACTGCAAACGCACCATCGGCATCATCATCTACTACATCAACGACGTTATTAGGAGGTGGAGTATCTGGAGCGGGGTTGGCTACAATGACTTCGTCAATATCGTCAACTGGAGCTTCTACTTCTTCTTCGTCCTCGTCGTCATCATCATCGACCTCTAATAATAACAATAATAATAATAATAGTAGCAGAAGTAACCAAACGGCAAATAATAGTTGTAGTAGCGTTAGTAGTACAATCAATAGTAGTAATACAAATACAAATAATAATATTAGTAGTAGCATAACAAATACAGATAATACACATGGTGGTAATGTTAGCGGGATTTTAAATGCCGCTGCTTTAGCAGCTGCTGTTGCCTCTAAAGGTAGTAGCGGTGGTGGTGGCTCTACATCAAATGATGGCCACAAAAATAACAACAACAGTAGCAGCGGTAGCAACGCAAATTCCTCATCAAATGCATCTACTTCTGCCTCTGGCGGCAACAACACCTCTTCCAATAATCCATCAACATCTGCCTCGCATCATCATACATCGCGTTCGGCGGCACATGCTCACTTTCATGGACGCAGTACTACTTCATCGAGCCGTTCGCATTCCCGTTCGCCAAGTAGCTATAGTTCGTCTCATAGTTCTTCGTCATCTTCATCTTCAACCGCCTCTTCTCACTCACATGCCTCCAGTCCGGTAGGCGGCCGAGATGTGGAACCACAATCAAGTGTTGGGCATCACGCAACGAGTAGCAGTGGCGGTAGCAGCCGTTCTGGGACACGAAGCCTTCAGTCGGCTGTAGCAGTGCCGGGCAGCGTTACAGGTACGTCGTCCGGTATAAATCCCAGTGGTTCAACAAATGTTTGTGGCAGTAGTAGTAGCAGCTCAAGTTCAACTAGTTCTGGTACACCTACTGGCAATAATCCTGTTGTACATTCCGAAGACAATCGTCCCCTGGCGATACGAGTGCGAAATTTACCCGCCCGCTCCTCGGACACGTCCCTTAAGGATGGTCTTTTCCACGAATACAAAAAGCATGGCAAAGTGACGTGGGTAAAGGTGGTGGGTCAAAATGCCGAACGATACGCTTTGGTATGTTTCAAGAAACCCGAAGATGTGGTTAAAGCTTTAGAGGTTTCACATGACAAATTATTTTTTGGCTGTAAAATCGAAGTGGAACCATACCAGGGCTACGATGTCGAAGACAATGAGTTTCGCCCCTACGAAGCTGAGTTAGATGAATATCATCCGAAATCTACGCGCACCTTATTCATTGGGAATTTGGAGAAGGAAATCACAGCCAGTGAGCTGAGACAACATTTCGAATGTTTTGGTGAAATTATTGAAATCGACATTAAAAAGCAGGGCATGTCAGCTTATGCATTCTGTCAGTATTCCGATATTGTATCTGTGGTGAAGGCGATGCGTAAAATGGATGGAGAACATTTGGGTAACAATCGCATAAAGTTGGGTTTTGGCAAGTCTATGCCCACAAATTGTGTATGGATCGATGGCATTGGTGAGAAGATCTCAGAGTCACATTTGCAATCGCAATTTTCAAGATATGGTACGGTTAGTAAAGTTGTAGTGGATCGCCAAAGACAACTGTCATTGGTTTTGTATGAGCAAATACAGTATGCCCAGACAGCGGTTAAAGAAATGCGTGGAGCCACTTTGAGAGGACGAAAACTTCAAGTGGACTTTGCTTCCAGAGAGTGTCAAGATGCGTTCTATGAAAAATTAGAAAAACAATCTGCTGGTAAGTTGTTTAAAACAATTTTAATTGAAGAATACAATTAATTAAATATTTTTCGTTTTGTATTTGTTTAGGGTCACGCTTTAATCGCTATGAATCACAATCAAGATCTCGTGCTTCTTCCTTTAGTCGACATCAAAATTCGAATGATGGCTGTTCGCCTGGTGGTAATACTCCGGGCAGTAGTAGCAGCAGTAGTGTTGGTGTTTCATCTTCAACACCGGCACTTTCTTCTGCCATAGTGGCAGGATCTGCACTCTCCGCCTCAAATAACCCAGGTGGTGGTGGTACATTGGCATCAGTAGTGGGACAAGCGTCTGGCAATACTACGCCTGCACGCAGTCGTGGTTCACGTAGTTCACGTCATACTATGGATTACGAGTATCTAGATACACGTAGATTTCGTTCTTGTGATGAATACAGTCAAGGTTCGGCAACGTCGCACGATGAAGACAATTCGGCTGGGAATCATATGTCATCCAATGCCAATTCTTATAGTGGTATTGGTCTGAGATCTGATTCACCATTACTATCACGTCTTGGTCCCATAGTAAATAGTAGTAGTGGTGGCAAGGAAACAAGTAATGAAATGCATGAATTGGCTTTAAGCCGTCGACGTTGTGATAAAAGCCCGGCTAAACAAAAAGGTAATTAATAACATTTAGATGATTACTTTACTTCTTTTTGAATTAAAATAACATAAAATTTGTATTTAGGTGATATACGTTTATTTCAAAAAGAACGTGCTGTTTTGCTGGAACAACTTGATGAATGCCCGTCCAGTGGTGATGAGAGTATAGTGAGTCCACGAAAACGCATTAAAATTGATCATTCCATTAACTCCTCCAGTGGATTGGTAATATTTCTTGAATACCATGTGATTCGATTAATGTCTAAAAGTTAAATTTCTATTATTTTCAGACGCAATCCCACTTGTTGGATGAACAACAGCTACAACATAAAAACTCAAACTGTGATTACTTATTAAATGATCCAATGCATCGTAAAAGTGAAGTGAGACGGCTTTCTGAATGTGGTGGTGGTAGTCTTGGTAAATATTCTTCATCTCAGCAAAATCACCATCACTCCTCTCATCATGCGGTGCCACCTCCACCGCACCATCATCAACAACACCATCATCAGCAACAGTTAAGTAGTCGTCGACCGTCCATTGATTACATGGCGACAAGTGGTGTTGGAGGTGGATCAACGCGTCATAATAGTACGAGTAGTTCAAATAGTGATCATCACCCGCCACCTCATCAGTCTTCTTCGTCGTCATCATCCTTGGCATGTAAACGACGTCGTGTAATTGGCAGTAGTGGTAGTACGTTAGTTTCAACTAGTTCTTTGTTGTCTAGTTCTGCTGGTGGTGGTGTGGCATCGTCGTTTGGTAATGACGATAGTCATCATCACAGTTCGAGGGGACGTGGACATCAGTTACATTCCCATCATTCGCATGAGGCTAGTGGAGGCGAAAGTGCGGATGGTTCACGACCGGGAACGCCATTATGCGATGAACGTCCCGAAGTCTTACCAAGTGAACCCAGACGTGTTCCGCGTGAAAGACCACGTGAACCAATGGTTTTGCCTTTACCTAAATTCGGTATACAATTCTTTCACCAATACCGAAATAGTGTGTCAGGAGGAGGAGGAGGAGGCAATACACCTTCCTATCATCACCACCACCATCATGTTGGCAGCAGCGGTTTTACAAGTTCTTCCGGTGCTGGAACGTTGGGGTCGGGTGGTAACAACTCGGGTAGTTCACATTTGCTGTCAAACAGCATTTTAAATCGTGGAGGGGAATCGAGTGTTATTAGTAATAATAGTCATTCTAGTCTTAGTCATAGTTCTACAACAACTGCGCAATCTTTGGGGACGACGCCCACGGGAGGTTCATCTGGTAGCTGTTACCTACCAAGTCCGTCAACACGATATGCTCCTCATTGGCGGCCGCATCACCATCACCACCATCACCAACAGCAACATATTGGTGGACATCATGGTCCTTCGGGTGGAGGAGCGACACCATCGTCATCTTCATCCATGGTTAGTCCGATGAGATCACGTTCTCTGAGTTCGAATTCTAGCGATTCTGATGTTCCTGGACAATCATCGACGGGTAGTCCTTCTTTGGAAGAACGCATACGTACTTTGGATGAAATGTATGAGCGTTGGTCAGGAGGTGGTACGAGCAGCAGCAATACAAATGTTGTAAAGCGTCATGATTTCAATCACACACCGCCAATATGGCCACATCATCGTTCCAACTCACAATCAGATTCGCATCATGCTAGTAATACCAGTGATGTAAAGTCCAATCCAATGCCCTCAACACCCGCCAGTCGCCACAAATTCCTTGACATCGATGTGAATGAAATGCAGCCTTCAGACATTGTCAAATCGGTTTTAGCAAAAAAATCGATATTCGATGATGACTTGCAAAGGTTAAAGAAAAATTGGTATGAGCCGACATCGGATGCTTCCCAAGTGAGCAAAGCTAGTTTGGGAATTTGTACATCACCAGGACTGCCAAATCTACAAGCGACAAAAACTCCTGTTGTGGGATGTACGACTAGTCTGACGGGTTCTAGTGCCAGTTCTTTAAATAAACCATCTGGAGCACTTCTGCAACGTTTAAGCAGTCTCTCACCGATGAATTCTCCACAAGCATCAATGTCACCATACAACAGTCCTTCACCTTCGCCTTCTGTTAATCTTAGTACTGTGCCCTCCCTGTCTTTGGCTACCACTGTAACTAAGGCATCAGCAATAACAAGCTCTAATGCTCCGGGAACGCAAATAACAACAATCCCTACAGCATCTACGCCGCCAGCAACGTCGAGTGGAACTAAGTGTCTGCAATATCCCTTTCCTACTCATCCACCGTTACCAAATACTGCTGCTCCAGTGCAAAGTGCCCAACCAATACCTCCGCCTCCGGCTGAAAGTTCGAAACCTTCTATTGCTCAGCCACCTTTACCTCCAATGGAGGTATTACAACCACCTCAACCACCAGCTTCGTCACCAACACCACCTTCGGCAGCGACATCTTCTACAGCTGGCTCTTCAACCATAAAGCCAAAGACCTCAACTCTTTCTAAAAGTTTAAGTGTACCGCCAACGCCACCATCAGTGGCAGCGACGGAATCACGAATATTCACCAAATCAGTATCAGTTCCTGGCAGTACAAACTTGGGTACAGTGAAATCCGCTGCTGCTGAAAATGCAGCAACGAGTCTCGCGTCTGTTCCTCAGTCAGAACAAAACCAACCTCAACAAACAACCAACACAGCAACAACCGGTAGTAGTTCCTCACATCCCCCAAAGTCTCAAAAAGAAGACGATACAATTGCAAAGCATACTTCTTCCTCTGCATCTGAAAATATCGGTGTTAAACGTGGTGAGAAATCACATAAACATAATCACCGCAGCAGCAATGAAGATAAAAAGTCTTTAAAGAGCGAAAGAAGAAAAAATTCAAACTCCTCACAATCGCACTTATCGCAAGTATCAGCAGCTGAATCCAGCGATGCCGATGAACATGATAGCAAAAAGGAGCGCAAAGATCGGCAAGAACGTAGAGAAAAAGAACTTCGCAAACAACAAGAACGCGAAGAAAGAGAGCGAGAAGATCGCGAACGTGAAGAAAAAGAAAGAATAGAAAAGGAACGTTTGG
Organism: Chrysomya rufifacies; assembly: GCA_014858695.1. Taxonomy (NCBI): domain Eukaryota; kingdom Metazoa; phylum Arthropoda; class Insecta; order Diptera; family Calliphoridae; genus Chrysomya; species Chrysomya rufifacies. Next base: position 18,831 of record JACGTJ010007871.1, on the reverse strand, counting down.
AAACAGAGAGATTGGAAAAAGAACGACTGGAAAAAGAGGAACGTGAACGCATTCAACGCGAAAAAGAACGTTTACGAAAGGAAGAGGAACAGAAAGCCAAGGAGGAAAAGGAACGAAAGGAAAGAGAAGAACGTAAGCTGATTGAGCAAAGAGAGCGTGAAGAAAACGAAAGAAGAGAACGAGAAGAAGCGGAACGGCGTGAGCGTGAAGAACGAGAAGAACAGTTGCGTAAAGAACAAGAACAAAAGGAAAAGGATAAAGAAAAGGAGAGACTTGAACGTCAGCGTTTACGTGAAGAAAAAGAACGGGAACGTAAGACCCAAGAAGAACCCAATCCAAGTGAACATAAACGTGATATCAATGTTTTTAAGGAACAGCGCCGTAAAGAAACTGCAGCCAGTCAGTTGCAAACAAAAACCGGTAGTGATACATCATCTACCACAAGCCAAAGTACTCATGACTTCTTTCGCCATGGTGAAACAGAACGACAAAACAACAAAGAAAACTCTACTGAAGAGTCCTCAACATTGGATGCAACTTCTGGAAGCAGTGGTGGCAAACATAAAAATCGTAAAACTTCACGTAATACATCGCCAGTAAGACATCCTAAACGCAGATTAAGTTCCCAAGACAGTAATGCAAGCAACAGTGGTGCTACTTGTGGGGCGACGCCTGCATATTCTCTCACAGATGATCATGCAAAACGAATGCGTATTGATTTACAAACAGCCGCAGTCAGTCAGTCTACAATGAACGCAAATAATCATAATTCGGTTAATAATGCTATAAATGAAAGACGTGACTCTAAAGAACACCATCAAAAGGAAAGAAGCAACAAACATAGTCGTGTTTCATCATCGGGTCATAAAAGTGGTACTGCTGTAAATGAAAAAGATCATAATTCTAAACACCATCGTAATAAGCATCACAATAAAGCACAGTCAGCAAATCAAACAAATGTTGTTACTGAAATAAGTGATGCTAATTCGGCAGTTAAACAGGAAACTGAACCCGAAATGTCTAATTGTATGCCAAAATGTGAAGATGATCAACAAATTACAGATCATGACATGGAAGTAAAACCGAAGATTTCTCCTCTACTTTCGTCAGATGACGAAGAAGTATCTGAGAATCCAAGTGCAGCGACAACACAACACTCACATAGTAAAATGACTTCTGGAAATCACAAACATAGAGAACATGGCAGCGGTCATCATAGTCGTCACAAAAGCAATAAACGCGAACGTGAACATCATCGAGAGAAAAAAAGACATTCATCATCGGCAGGACCAACAAATACTGCATCATCGAACGCAAGTGAAACAGTGCCTTCAACGCCGCCTTCTGCAAATTGTAATGCTACCGATGAAGAAATTATAACTTCAACTGGAAATCAATTGGCACACAGGCGAACTTCAAGCCATAATACTGGCTTTGAATTGAATACAAAGAGCAAACATGATGTAAATGATAGAAAACTATCTCGCTGTTCCGAAGATGGTAGCATGGTATCAGTGCCAGTACAACCACCTCAGACACCTTCGCATCGTCAAAACAACTACAATAAAAATACTCCACAATCCTCTTCTAGAAGAATGCTGCATAGTTCGGCCGAAGATACAGATGGTGGTGGCGGTGGAGTTGGTATGGGTGGCGATGACGACGACGATTCTGATAATCGACAGCATTCAATATTCGATATACCTGATGATGGTCCTTACGTTTCCATGTACGACAAAGTGAAGGCAAGATCGTGTAAAAACATGCAGAAACAAGAAGAAGAAAAGAAAATAAAAGCGACATTTTCTCAGCTTAAACAATCGCGAGCCAAACGAGAAGAAAAGAAACGTTCCACAAGTTACGATGGTGACTCGGACTCTGATTTCGATGGTGGTAACACTGAGCATCAACATAAACAACATAATCGAAGTGGTGGTTTATTCAAAATGCATACTGGAGTTTTATCTTCATCAGATGATGAGCAAGACATGGATGTTGGCGCTAAAACTCCAAGACGAGACAGAAGACGTAGTTCTCAGGCATCCTCCACTGGTACCTCCATACATCCACATCGTTTAGGCTCTGATTCCGATGATAATTCTATTACACAAAGACGTCCTAAGATACAAGATAATCTGAGGCGTCTGTGTGATGATGGAGATGATACTTCGGATGATGATTTGATAAGACGACACAATTCGGGCCTTGCAAGTAAACGGTTATTGCATCATACAACACGCATAGCATCGGATTCTGAATCTCAATCTCAGTCCGCTGTAGACATTAAATTAAAGCAAGAACCCATAGAAACATCGAACGATGGTACTAGTACTCCAGTACTAAAACATTTGAAACATAAAATTAAAAAGGAAGTTGATGCTATGGAGGCATCAAGCGAAACAGCAGAATTTAATGAGTTCAAATTGAAACAATTAAGCTCAATCTGTTCATCAGCTGACGAACAACCTGGTATAAAGACCGAAACAGCAAGTGAACTTTTATCTGCCAGTGATATTAAGAAGGAGTTGAAAGATTATTATTCTGAGGAATATTTGCAAACAGAACAGAAATTTAGTAAGTCACCGATACCGTCAGCCTCACAGCACTGTTCACCAGAACAGACTAAAATAAAGAAACACAAAAAGAGCAAGAGCAAACGCCAGAAGACTCCTACACAAGAATCACTAACCAAGGAGCAGATCGTAGCTGATGTTCTAGTGAAGCATTCTTCTCAGGTTAGCAGTGCTCCGGTTTTGTTAGCTCTTGCAAATGAGAGTAAGAACACGAAACTTTTGACGTCGCCCTGTTATGATGCATTCGATGAATTAAAACGTGGAGATACATTAGTTACTCATACTTCCCCTGAAATTCAGATAACTGCAGAGAAGAAACGCCACAAAGATCGCAAGGAAAAGAAACGTGAAAAGTTAAGGCATATGAGTGCGGACGTGGGTTCGGGAGTGGAAATGGATAAAATGGTGTATGAAAAAGAAAAACATCGCCTAAAGAAATCTAAAAAATCTAAGAGTTTAGATGTAATGCGTCAAACTTCCAGCTCTAGTGCTACAATAGCAACAGTGAATATACAACAACCGTTAATTACATCAGTACCATCTGCATCATGTACACCTCAACATAAGCAGCGTAGCGGTGAAAAAATGGAGGATATATTTGGTCCTATTTCGGATGAAGATGACGAAGACTTATCAGATAGTGATATTGGTGGCAGAGATTTAAATTGTATACCTAATCGAAATACCTCATCTTCAAACATGCCTGGTCCTATTGTATCGGCAGCACTAAATCCTTACAAACAGGAACCTTTAACTCCCAAGTCGCACACTGTGGAAGAAAATGAAGAAAACAAACAAAAACTTACCAGCAATACAATAATTGGTGCTTCGGCACATTTGGAACGGGTTGCAGAAAGACAACATCGCAAAGAGAAGCGCGAAAAGAAACGTAAAGAACGAGAAAAATCCCGAAGCTCTGAGCAAAATCAGTCTATTGGCTTTATGCCGTCTCCGGCAGTGTCAACCACAAAACCTGTGGAAGATGAAAATAGCGTAGATCTTGATGCTGCCGGTAGAGCACTTGAGGCTCAGCTTATGGAGGATTCCGACAATAAAACTTTAGAAGATGCTACTCCATCTACAGCCAATACCTATCGCAGCGATATGACCGATGTTTTCCTTTTCTCCGATTGTGATGAAAATTCATTGGAGATGTCTTCCTCCATTAAACAGGAGAAAAAGGAATCTGAAAAAGAACATACCTCCACCACAAGCTTGAATTGCAAAAATAGGGAGAAAAAGAAGAAAAAGAAACGTTCCAAAGAAGAGAAACAATTACACCATCAAAGGCGTGAATCATCTTCATCGAATGCTTCTCAGTTAGCGTCATCAACTATGGTGGCTCCGTCTACATCCTCCAATAGCTCAACATCTAAATTAACAATTGACATCCAAGCAGCAACAAAGCACGCCCAAAAATCTGCCGATGAGCATTTAACAACATCAACTTCACCTCTATGTAAACCATCTCCTTCGTTGCCCTGTCTAATTGGAGATGACGATGAAGACTTGAATACAATTCAATCCAATAACAAATCAACTCCTAATACATCCATGACAAATATTTCATCATCTATATGTGCTACACCACATCGTTCGTCCTCTAAAGACATGCTGACCCTTTCGCCACATATGAAAGATAAAGCAATGATAAGTCCTATTCCGAAGACTCCAACAATAAACAGCAGCAATAGTGGCCTTAATACATCAGAAAACTTGAATAAAATTGAGATGATAACAACACCCAGCACTCCGACCTCATCATTGGCGGCTGTGGATACGGTTATGAATAATGTCAACACGAATTCAACACCAACATCATCAACATGTGCTGCAGCTAATAGTTTATTAAATAAATCAAACGATTCACCGACCAGTTCAAATGTTATGGAATCTTCATCTCCATCCTCCTCAAAAGAACAAAAGACAACATTACAACAAAAAAAGAAACCTGAAATATTTATACCAGGATTCGATGGTGAAATTGATGAACGTATTAGTGAATCGGCTGTTCAATCAATATCTGCAGAGTTTAACACTCCCTTAGATCCCATGGCCGATGAACCCAAAATACCGGTAGAATCGCCTCCAGATTCTTCAAAACTGGAAAAACTGGAAGAATCGAAGTCAAGAGTGACAATATCGCAAGAAGAAACTGAAAGTGCAGTTTCAGCCTTGCTTGGAGAAAGTTTTGGAAACTCCTCTGCGGATTATTCATTCAATGATGATGACGATGGTTTAGAAGATTTAAATAATGTTATCACTGATCCTGAACCAGTCTTGCCGCCAGGTGAACCCGACGAAGAGGCAGCTTTAGCAGCAAAAGCAATTGAATGTGAAGTTGCTAGCTCGGCAATAACTGATGTTGTCGAAGAAGATACCGAGGAAGTGTGCAAAGCTATACAAAGCTTAAGACAAGAAGAATTAGACATCAAAGCTGATACCCCGCAATCGGTAAGAGATTTGCAAATTGACACCGATACCGAAGAAAATGCCGATGAGGCAGATAGCAGCGGCAGTCACAGTTTAAAAATTGATGAAACTGCTCAATCTAATAACAGTTCCACTGCTTCAGATAAAGGTAACACTACTAACCCTCTTATAGAGGATCCAACGGTATCAACAGCAACGGAACCAAAAACAAATCAAGCAATACTGCCATCATCATCCTCTGTTATTACAAAGTTGGAGTCACCAACAAAATTGGAACCAATAAATACTATCACTACAGAACCAAAGCTAGAACCTCCAACCATTACTAAACAAGATCAGCCAGCAGTTCAACCTGTACAAGCTGTAATGCCAGCGGTCAGCGTAGAAGTTTGTATGACATCTAATTCCACAACAACAACTACCACTGTTGTTTCAAACAGTGCCATGACGACAACACCTATAAATACTACCACACTGGCAGGCATCACAATGTCTTACACCTCTACACCTATTAAGACTTCAATAACGTTTGCTCCAACTTCAACCAGTTCTTCAACACCAAAACCAACAAATTTGGAAGGTGGAAAGTTGTTAACAACAATAAATACTCCTGCAGCTAGTTATGTTATGCAACCACCAACAATTACAATACCGGAACCAGCGACACATTTTGTGGTTCCACAATTAGTTTTGTCACCAAGGGGTGTGGTGCAAACATCTTCGCATCATAATGACTCATCTAGTTCGTCATCAGCTTCAATGCATTCACCAGGTGGCCACCATATGCCACCACAATCTCCGGTGGGTGCTGCATATATAATGGGAGTAAGATCACAATCGCCACATAGTCCTAGACAACATACATCACGTGGCAATACACCGACACCTAGACAACCAAGTCCACATACTCCTGCACCTAATGTTGCATCGCCTATTGCGGTAACACCTCAACAACAGCAACACCAAAGTATTTTAATACAGAGAACTGTTCAACAACAACATCAAAACCTAATGTCGCCACCAAGCACTCATGGTTCTGTTCCGCAAAACAATAATAGTCCTTTGGCTAGTCCCACAATCCAACAACGACATTTGAGTCAAACAGCGACTATACAAAAAGTTATGCCACAACAACAGCAGCAGACGCAACAACAACCCTCTCCTAGCAGTGCTCTGCCAGAACAGCATGTGATAAAAATAAATAATTACTCAACACCACCTGCCCAAACTGTGAATATGGTAAATATACGCATACCACCACCCTCTCAACAACATAATCAGATGCCATCTCCACAACAACAGAGTCATGGTAAAACTGTTATTGAAGCCCAGCAAAATCAACAACAAACCCAACAACATGTACCTATGGGGCAACATATTCTTCCTATTTCTGTGCAAAAAATGCCTCCTGTTCCCACACATCCAACTATTATTAGTAAAGTTGTGACGGTAACACCTCAACAGGCTCAACAGTCAATAATGGCAGGACCAGCAGGTTCTAATTTATATTCTCCTGCCTCTCCAGCTCCTAGTATGAGTGTAAGTGGAAATAATCAATCGCGACAAACTCCCCAGATTATACAGCAAATAGGTAGCAAAACGATTCTTCAACAACAACAACAACAACAACAATCACCACAAATGCAGTTTATGCATCAACAACAACAGCAGCAAAGACAGCAACAACAACAACAACAACACATGATGCAAATGCAACAACACCAGCATCAACAACAAATAATACATCAGCAACAACAGCAGCAGCAAAAGTTAACGCAGCAATCGCAAACGTCATCAATGATAAATCAGACACAACATCAACAATCTCAACATAATTTTGTTGTTACGCAACAACGCAATCTTCCATCTCCACAACAACAACCTCAGCAACAGTTGCAACAACAACAGTCACAAACTAATCAACAACTTAAAGTACAATATCAGCATCAACATCAAATGTTGGGACCTACACAGCAATCTCCTACTCAACAACAGCAGCAACAAAATGTTATACAAAATACACAATTGCCACAAAGATTTTTAGTACAACAACACATTGTTGGCATGTCACCACACCAACAACAGCAACCACAACAGCTCGCTGTGACCCATCAGACAAATTTATCTCCAAATCAAATGCAACAAAACTCAGGCAACCAGCAACAAAAATCGTCGCCAATATTTGGAAAACAACAGCAACAACATCATCATTTGCAACAAAGGCAACAATCACCATCTCCTCATAGGTTGATACACCAGCAACACCAACCACAACACGAGATAATCAAAGAATCTCCACGGGTCATAATGTCAACTAGTCAACCCGATGAACAATCACCAACATCAGCTGCTGTAAATAAAGCGAGTGCTGCTGTTTCAGAGACACAGACCTCTTCTCCAAACGCTAATAAACCTGCCGAAGTTGTTTCTGTAATAAGAACTCCAACGCCTACAACAACAGTAGCGGCTGCTGTAATAACCCATTCACCAGTTTCAAGCGTTGCCGCACTTAAAGAATCACCTACAACAACAGCAGCTGGTACAAGTACAGCACGTTCTTCTGTACCATTAACCGAGGAGAACGTCATTAAAATTTCGCCTCCTAAACATGATGAAATTGAGCAAGATTCCAAAGAGGATAGCGACTATTGGTCTGCTAAGGAGTTGAATGTGATTGAGGCAAATAATTCATCAGCTCATGCAAGTACCACTACTACAATGAGTACAGTTATTAAAAAGAATGAAACGGTGACCACTACTGAACAATCAGTTACAACGCCAACACCTACACCAATCACTACTACAGCCACTGCTCTTCCAACGAATAAGGAGCAGCGATCAGATGAAACAAAACCGTCTGGGCCATCAAATAAAGTTGAGACAAAATCTAATAGCCAAAATTTGGTTAAGACTGATGTGAACGTTGTTGCCACCATTGAGTCTCAAGTGAAGACTAATATCAATACTCCAACATATTCTCAATCGGGCAATGTTACAACTGACCATGATACCGAAGATGAGACCGAAACTCAACAAATGCCTGCATTTGAACAAGTTCCGGTTCAAGGTAGACCTAGTACGAGAGGTACAGGAACAAAGCGTGGTCGTCAACCTAGAGGTGGGAAAAAAGCAGTTGCAGCAAATATTATTACAACTCCAGTCAATACCACTCAATTGCAAACTGAATTGGGTCCTGCAGCTAGTGGTGTGCAGACACGTTTACGTAAACCTAATGCTACAACACCAGCTACACGAGGTCGTAAGGGTAGACCACCCAGGAATTTATTGTTGCAACAACAGAAACAGCAAAATGTTGAACAGCTTCAAACATCCATAGCACCTATTACACTTGCTGATTTTCCTGAAAGTTCTTCAATACCATTCACTAAAGAAGAAGAGAAATTAAATAATCATGTTACTTCTGTAGCTACGGCTTTTGCATCATTATCCGAAAATGTCAAACAGAAAAAGCAGCAACAACATGGTGAACAATTACAAACACCTAATGCACCGAAAACACTTGCTGACTTTCCTGAGAGTTCTTCAATACCATTTACTAAAGAAGAAGAGAAATTAAACAATCACTTTAATTCTATATCTTCGACATTTGCTTCATTATCTGAACAAAAGCAACAACAACCGCAACAAAATCAAGATGTTTATGAATTTCATGATGAATCTGGTGATGAAAGTAAAACTCCAACAACAAGTACATCTACTTCACGCACATCTGGTTCTAATGCAATGCAACCAGATCATCGTCCTCGTTTGATTTTGACAATTAAAAGTCCTGCACAAGGTTTAGCTCCAGTAGTTAAAGCTACAGAAAAATCAGTAAACATAGAACCAACTCCACCACCACAACAACAACCTACAAATATTCAAAAATCTGCTGATGAACATCTACAACAACAATCAACAGGAAGTCAGCAGACACAAGAGAATGTATGCAATCAATCTGATGCTACTAATGCTGAATTAACTGCTGCAGCAAATACACGTAAATCACGACGTTTGTTGGAAAAAGATCGTAGCACTATAGACGACACTATTGAAGATGTGGTCAGAAATATTGTCACTAATGCTGCAGGAGCAAATATAGCAACAACAGCAGCTAATATTCCCGCTACTTCAGCAAACGTAACAAATGTTTTAGCCAATACTTTGCCCAAAGGAGCTCAAACACCTCCCAGACGATCGGGACGTAATTCTGGTCAAGCAAAGCCTCTTAAGGGCTCAGAAGCGATTCCAGCAACATCTGCCAATCCCATTGGTAGACCAAGAAAATCCAAAGATCGTAAGAATACTAATGAATTAGATATTGAACAGACTCCTTCGCCACAACCGAAACAATTGGTGCACGACATTAGTGATGTGGAAGATTCTAAATCTGTTAGTACTCCTCCACCACAACCTATAACGGAAATAACAAATCCAACGGTGTCTATAGCACAAACACAATCTGTTTCAGTCTCAGCTGCTAGTACAACAACTCATGCTGCTATATCACAAAATGCAAATGTTACAGCTCCAACAACTACTACAAGTATACCACAGCATCCTAAGAAGAAAGCTTTAGCAGCCGCCGAAATTGAATCGTATCAATCTTCAACATCAACGGCAACTACCGCAACGACTAGTACACCCAATATACATTCAGCCTTACCGGCTGGTGGTGTACCCATGTTAAACACTGCTGCCCCAGCTACCCAAAAGACTACAGGAGGTGCTGCTGATTCTGTAAATAAACCTTTAATAGATCCTGTCACTGGTGTGGTATCTGGTTTGCAAATGCAACAGGCCAAAGAGGGTAATTTACCGTCAGCAACTGCTGCATCACAACCCATGCGTGGTCCGATGGATCCTAAGAAAATGATGCAAGCCGCTGCTGCAGCTGCCGCAGCCGAAAATAATACTCCCAACAGTAAAATGCAAAATCAAACTTCTACATTAACTGGTTCCGTAGCTACTCCTGTAACTGCATTAACGAAACCGGTACATGTTGAGGCTACAGCAGCTGCCCAAGTGACAGCGTCCACTGTTGCCACTGCCATGCTAAATAAATCGGTTAGTGTAGTAGTGAAAACGTCAACACTTCCACCATCAGCATCACCACAAGGTCATTTGATGCAGCCACAACAGCAGCAGCAGCAACAAGGATCAAGAAATGATATTGGCACGCCCACAAAACAGCCTATAATAATGCAACAGCAATCTGCACCGGTTATGCATGCTCAGCATACAAATGTGCGACCTACTAGTCTTAAGGCTCATGTATTGAATAGTCAAAAGTTGCAGCAGCAGCAGCAGCAGCAACAACAACAACAAAGTGGTCAACAACAGCAATATATAACACAACAGCAAGTACAACCACCTCAACAACAGCATACACATCCAATGTTGCAGCAACAGCCGACCACAAGTCAGACTGGAGGAGTTTCCCAATCTACAGCACACATTATACAAAATACAATTGTTCAAAGACCCACAATACCGGTTTCATTGAACCAACAACAACAGCAATCACCTAAACAGCTATTGGTTAATATACCGCCACCATCAACGCCGCAACACCCGGTACATAATTCAACTAATTCACTCAATTCTCCAAGACATTTGCAGCAACAACCACAACCGTTGACTACTCAACAGTCAATGGTTATTAAACAATCCCATGATATGCTGCATCCACCTCAAGTATTGCATGTGGTTAGCTCAAAAACTACAGCTCCCTCGACAGCAACAAACAAACCACTACAATCATCTGCGCCCTCAGCGGTTCATACTGCAGTACAACAGCAACAACAACCACCCAATGCATCACCACATCCATATGCTTCATACATACAAACACCAGCTGGCGTACATACGAAACAACAACAACAACAATTGCCTCAACAACCAGTTGTTATACATCAACAAACGCTCGGTGTCCCATCAAAATCTACAACAACACCTTTGGTAATGCCACCGGGTATATTAAGTTTACCACCTCATCCTGCCATGGTTATACAATCAAAAACATCAGCACCCACTCAATCACCAACAGCAACAGCAGGATCTTCAGCAACTTCTGCTGCTCATTTGCAACATCCCAATCAACATACTCCTTCACCACCTCTACAGCATGCACCACCTCCACAACATTTAGTTAAGTCATCCAGCAATCCCCTGATCCATAGTATGCAAACACAAGGTGTACCTCATGTGTTAAGTGCAGTCGCTTCGCCTTCACCGCCATCGGCAGTGAAACCCAACGCTAGCCAGCAATCGTCAATAGCATCTAATGTAGGAGGTATGTTGAAGAACTTAAATTTAAACTTTAAAGACTTATATTTTAACACTTTTTTTGTTTGTTTTGGTACAACAGCTTCTAGTTTGCGCACAGCAATACCAACCATCAGTCCACAAAGTCAGGCTCGTATTGGTTCTATATTACTACCAGGTGGCATACAAGTACCGCCGCATTTTGAAACTAGTATGGTAAGTTTTAATTTAAATTTCAAAGTAATTTGAAAATTTGCTTTGTGCAATCAATATTATATTGTAAGAATGGTTATATAAATGTTACTTTATTGAAATCAAATATTTGTGGACGCAGCATGATATTGCTACATATGGTAGCGCTGTAACAGCCAGTGTACGTACTACACAAAGTCCACCTCCAGCACATCAACAAGCTTCGCCTATAACACCGGTAAATGAAAAGATTGATGACACACGTTATAGAATTTTGTTAATATTTTTATGTTATGTTATTTTGTTTTTATTTTATTCTCTTAAAAAGCTTTACTTATTTATATTTAATTTGTATTCTACAGAGTGAAGCCTCATTCCCCGGAGGAATAGGTAGAGTAAGTGTACCCACGCGTGAGCATTTGATGATTTATCAACAACTTTTACGTCAACATGACTCACTAAATCCGGCTTTGCGTGAATATGATGACAAATTGCTAGGCAGCAGTCCGCCTTTGGAACTAAGAAGACCTGGAAGTGTGCCCAGAACGGTAACGGTGCCACATAGTCTACAAAGTCCACAAGATCGGACAACTGGTAATATTAAAAAGCTTGATTCTTATAATATAAATATTTAATTTTTTTTTTTTAATTTGTCTACAGATTCTCCACAAGTAGCTCAAGTATATGTACATAACAACCGATTACCAGCCCATTCCCATTATGATGTAACTGGTCGAGCTGCAGCCGTTGCAGCACAAGCACCACCTTCAGCGTATTATGATGCTTCACGGCAAATACCTTTAGAACCTCCACCTGCTCATAGATCAGCAACTGTCCACAGTGTTGTAGCACCACCGCCACCTCCAACTGTTGTTGTTCCACATCCTACGGCCGGCAGTAGTAGTCCATTTATGCCTGCTGCCCCACCCGCCACAGCTGTCCAAGCTGCAAATTCAGCAGCACCTCCTGGACATCACAGCAAACTCTTGGAACGTGAAAGAGAACAGCGTGAGAGAGAACGAGAACAACAATTGTTGCGCGAAAAGGAACAAATGATGGTTAGAGCAGGTAAATTGAGAAAAAAAAAAAACATGAAAAACATCAGGATGTGCTCTATAACTAAAATTTATAATTTTTTTTTTTTTCAATAATTAGGTACAGATGCTCATAATATGCAAGTGGCTACACCACCACCTCATCATCAGCCTTCTGCTTCACATCAATTACCTCCTCATAACCAACAACCACCACCACCTCAAGCCGATTCATTGCTTACTCTATTGCAACGTTATCCCGTTATGTGGCAAGGTTTGTTGGCTTTGAAAACCGATCAGGCAGCTGTTCAGATGCATTTCGTTTTTGGCAATCCTCATGTGGCTCGTGCTTCGTTGCCCTGCAATAGTGATGGTAGTACACCTCCCTTGCGAATTGCCCAACGTATGCGTTTGGAGCAGACACAATTGGAAGGCGTGGCGAAAAAGATGCAGGTAAGTCTTTATTATATACTAAAAATTTTAAATTTTATAAATTAATTAAGATATCCTTTTAAATATTCCATTACTTTTTAAAATTGTTATTGAAATTTTAAAATTTCAACACTAAGTAAAAATTGTTCACAAACTTCACAATATTTCTAAAATGTCATTGAAATTATCACTTTTGAATTCAAATTTTTGCTTTGAATTCAAAACTTTACTTTAAAATCAAAATTTCAAAACAAATTCAAAATTTGATCAAATACAACCTCAAATCATATTTTCACCAAAAGTTTACTAATAATTCAAAATTTCACCACGTATTTTTGTTTTCAACAAAACTTCAAAATTTCAACACTAATTAAAAATTTGGCATCTAATTCACAATTTATTCAAAATTCTCCACACTATTTTCATCACTAATATAAAATTTCACCACATTTATTTCACATTATTCATATATTCAATTTCACCTCTAAAAAATATCACCATTAATTCAAAATTTCACCACTTATTCAATCACTTATTTCAGCTCAATTTTATATTTTTACAATTAATTCAGATTTTCACTACAAATTCTAAAATTTCACCACTAATTCATAATTTTACTTAAAACTCAAAATTTAATTTGAAATTCTAAATTTTATTTAAAATTTAAAAATTTTCTTAGATTTAAAATTTCACTTCAAAATATTAATTCAAAATTTCACCACTTATTTGATCACTTATTTCACCTCAAATGTAAAAGTAAAATATTTGTACTCTTTTCTTTACAACCCTGCTTAAATTCTGTTCAGGTCAAAGTTCATACATACTTTAAACAGTTACTTAAAGTTCTTTATTTAACAAAAAAAATTTTTTCAAATTATTTAGATTTTTTTTTCTTAAAATTCAAAATTTCGTTTATTATTAAAATTTTTACTTAAAATTCAAAATTTTTCTTAAAATTGAAATTTTGGTTTATAATTCAAATTTTTACTTAAAATTCAAAATTTTTTTTAAAATTCAAAATTTTGTTTATAATTCAAAATTTATAATTCAAATTTTTACTTAAAATTCAAAATTTTTTTTAAAATTCAAAATTTTTCTTAAAATTCAAATTTTTTTTTTAAATTCAAAATTTTTCTTAAAATTCAAAATTTTTGTAAAATTCAAAATTTCTTTTATAATTCAAAATTTTACTTAAATTAAAAATTTTCTTTTAAAATTCAACATTTTTCTCAAAAACTCAAAATTTTTCACAAAAATTCAAAATTTTTCACAAAAATTCAAAATTTCACCTCTCATATATAATTTCACTTTAAATTTGAAATTCCACCCCCACTAATTTAAAATTTCACCACTTCATTTCTCATTCAAAATTTTACTACTAATTCATATTTCGAACTTTAATATAAAATAAAATTTTAATTTTCACCACTAAACCATTGTTTTTCACCTCTAATTTTCAAGAATTAAACATTTTCCCCCAAACTAAATTTGTTTTTGCGTCTAAAATTTATCAAATTTCAGTTAAACAATTTATTATAACTTTGGTATTTTTTTTGCATTTTTTTTTTTTTACAGTTTGAAAATGAACATTGTATGTTATTGGCTTTACCCTGTGGTCGTGATCATGCCGATGTCCTGCAACAGTCACGCAATCTACAATCCGGTTTTATAACATATTTACAACAAAAAATGGCAGCCGGCATTGTTAATATACCCATGCCGGGAAGTGAACAAGCCGCTTATGTTGTACACATTTTTCCATCTTGTGATTTTGCTAATGAAAATCTTGAAAAAGCAGCACCAGATCTTAAAAATCGTGTAGCCGATATAGCACATCTATTGATAGTTATAGCTACTGTTTAAGTTATGATATTGATTAAAGAAAAAAAAAAACAAAAAAAAAAAAGAATTTGTTTGTGAAAAACAAAACTTTGAATGAAACTACTAATGTGAGTATAGTTTATACTACAACAAAGAAAAACAACAACAACAACAAAAAACTACTACTACTGTTTTAAACTAAATTATTAACAAGAATTATGAAAGGATGAAAAAAAAAAATGGCTAAAAACTTTAAAATAACAGATTTGACAATTCAAAAATGAAAAAGGAAAACCGGCTAAGACAATTTTTTTACTATTATTTACAAAAAACAACAACAAATAACAACAAAAATATGGTGATGATACTAAGATAAAAGGAAAACATGTTTACATGAATAATAAAAAAAAAGAACTTGTAATTTAATAATTTTAAACTAAAATTTAAAACAAAAAGCATGATTTCATGCTTGAAAATTTTATAATTTATAAATAATAATGATAAAAACAAAAAAAAAACAAAATAATGGACTAAATGTTATATAAACTTTAATATTAAAACAAATAATAATAATAATTAAACTGTAGCAAAATCTTATAAGTATATATATACAACAACAACAACAAAACTTTATTATTTATATATAAAAAAGCAAGAAGAAAAAGAAAATAGTTAGAAAAACACACACATACACAAATATAAAATGTAAAAATTTCTTATATAATTATAAAAAAAAAAAAACTATAAAACAAAATCCTTGTACTATACTTACACCTAATATAACTTTTCTTAAAATTTATTATTATATTTATAAAAACAAATTGAAA
>JACGTJ010007868.1:0-11053 GCA_014858695.1 Chrysomya rufifacies | reverse complement strand
TTTCTATAGAAATAGATAGTTTTGAGAAAATTTTCTATAGAAATAATTTAAATTTTGCCAAATTTAAATTATTATTTTTACGGTGCAGCTAGCAAACTTAATTTTATATTAACCTTGAACTTAATTTAAATTTTATAAAAATGTTTTGTTGTTTACACTGTGTTTTTGTTGTCCAAATGAACAACCACCTTTGTACCCAATGACACGATAACAATTATTTAACAAAAAATTCTGCAAAATCTTATCAAGAATATTAATCTCACGCTAACTTTTATAAAAACATATAACAAACAAATTATCTTTTGAAGGCATATATTTAAATTTTTATTATGTTTAATAATAAATTTTCGCAAAATAGTAGAAAAATATTCAGGAAATTATAGCTTAAACCAGTCTAATACCAATAATTAATATAAACAAGGATCTAATCCTTAATAAAAACGAAGATGTATAAAAGGGAAACGTTTCCTAAAGCTTTAAAATTTGAATAAATTTACAATTTAGCAGCGGCATCTTTAAGGTCGACATAAGCACCGGTAATAACTTCTTTACCGGTTTCAACAATGCTGGTTTTGAAATGTATACGTTGACCTTGTTTCCACATATCAACTTTCAAAGTTTGACCGGGTATAACAGGAGCAGCAAAACGTACTTTAACAGCCTTGAATAGCCTGGAATTATTGTTGGCGTATTTAGCTAATACAGCGCGTACAGAAAAGCCCAAAGAACAGAGACCATGTAAAATGGGAGTCTTAAAGCCAGCAATGGCAGCAAAGTTGGGATCAATGTGTAGGGGATTCAAATCGCCAGACAAACGGTATAAAGCAGCTTGATCTTCTGAAGTTTTATATTGTACAGAAGAATCAGGAGCACGATTGGGTGTAGGAACAGTGGGTACTACACCTTCTTTGGGATTCTTTTTGCCACCAAATTTACCAGCTCCAACCACAAATATAGAACTTTGATTTTTAACCAATAAACGGCCATTTGCATCATAAGAATCACAATTGGTGACAACCACGGCTCCAGAACCTTTATCCATAACATCAAAAACTTTGCCATTTGTATTCAATTTACCACTAGTGGGTAGGTCATCACAAATTTCCAAATATTGTTCACCATGTAAAATATTTGTTAAATCAGCTTTTCCTTCGGGCAAAGCACTAGCTACCAAATTTGAAGTCATACTCAACAACAGACCAGGCATAACAAAATATGAGGGAATGGCGGAGAAGTCAGGGTCATTTTCATATAAAAATTTCAAATCACTAGGATTTTTAACAGTGGCACCAATACCCAAAGCGTATAAAATCAAATCTTTTGAACCAAAACTGAAAGAATCTTCAATGCCACCAATTTTGCCTTCTTTAAGATTTTCCAAAACTTCCAACAAAGTGCCTGAAGCTTCGGCCATATTATTTAAATGTTTGGCATCATGCATGTCAGTGACCTTAGACCAAACACTCTTAACATATTCGGGCGTAATGGTTTGTTGATCGATGGAAGTACGCAAAACGCAACCTTTACCGCGAACCATATGAACTTTGGTAGCCCAACCAGCGGCACTTTCAATATAAGTACCTACAACAAGATACAGAACAAGATATTTACTTTAAAAACATTTTAAAGTATATTTCATTGTCTTACTCACCATTATCCTCACATGATTCATGACATAAATAACACACCACAGGAGCAATTAGATGGGGTTTCAATTCGTTAAACAAAATATCGGGTAAAATACCTTCAGTCATACGACTAGCAGCAGTGGGTACAATAACATTACAGTGAATATTATTTTTAGCACCTTCAATGGCTACAGTATTAGCCAAGCCCACCAAACCCATTTTCGCAGCCGAATAGTTGGCTTGACCAAAATTACCATAAATACCAGAATTTGATGATGTCATAATAATACGTCCAAAATTTTGTTTTTTCATATAAGGCCAAGCAGCTTGTGTTACTTTGAAACTACCCTTCAAATGAACATCGTTCACCAAATTCCAATCTTGTTCGGAAATTTTGGCCATACTACGATCACGCAAAATACCAGCATTATTAATGATAATATCAACACGACCATAAGTCTTAATAGCAGTTTCTACAACTTTATCACCCTCTACTACAGAATTGTAATTGGCTACAGCTTCTCCACCCTTAGCTTTAATTTCATTTACCACAACATCAGCAGCACGGGAAGAGGCACCCTCACCGCTAGGATTGCCACCTAAATCATTGACAACAACCTTTGCTCCTCGGGAAGCCAATAAAAGAGCATATTCTCGTCCTAAACCAGCTCCAGCACCGGTAACAATAGCTACACGTCCATCATAACGTAATTGTTCAGTGGCCATGTTTTTTTCTTGGTTACTTTTTTTCTTCTTTATATCACTGTGGTCAAAACCCAACTGAAAAGTAATTAATATGGAAACAATTTTCTTATTAATTTTTGCTAATAGATTCAATATATAAAGAGTACTATTGCCTCCAAAGTTCAGTTTTATTTTTTTTTTGTTTTTATTAGAGAGACGATAATTTAGTGTTAAAGTATTTGTGAGTGGAACTGAAGGTGTTTAGTAATTTTGTAGATAAAATATAAATAATAGCATGAGTACTACTAGATTTTTACTAGGCTTTTGATAAACAAATTTATTTTATAGATTACAGAGCTGTACAATTTGTATTTCTTTAGAATTTTTGTTTCTTTTAAATAAATGCAGTGTTTTCAGTTTCACATTTATCTATTCTGCCATTTGATAAGATACTTCAATGTGTATACAAATTGTTAATCTTAAGTTTACTTAAAAAGCCTTTGTTAATGTAGAACTTTGGAATTTATAAAATACCTCTTTTGGAGGCAATATTTCTTTGCATTTAAAAACAGAAATGCCCAAATACTATTACTGTAATTCTAATCTTTTCAAATTGGAAGTTCGATTGGAAAATAAGGTGAATTATTATAACCCAAAGCTAGTCAAGTGAAAGTTACTAGAGCTCCTAATACAAAGGAAATAGTATATCAATTCTTTCAGTTTTTTTTGATACAGATCAGGGATGTTTATTTCAATATAATTTAACAATTTCCCAATATGATTCAGTGTCTAAAAGTACTCCACTACTCTACCGAACTATAAAATACAAAAACTTTGTCTAGAGAAAAAAAGTTTGCCTTAGAACGTGTAACAGCTTAATCCTTATTTGCTTTCTTTTCTGTGGCAGTTTGTTTATAGCTGGCAGATTTGCCAGAGGGATCTCCCCAATTTCTTTTTATTTTTACCAAATTCACTGAATGTTCATTTAGTTTTGTTGGTGGTTGTGCCATGTCTTTGTCATTAATTCGTTATTGACCATCTTATTGAGATACTTCACAGATTCCTATGGCTTTATCTTACTTAGTTTATCTAATGGGAATGATGAATTCATTATTATTACTCTGCTTCCAGTTCTAATATCCTCTGGTTACGAGTCAACACAGATGTTAAGTTCTCCATAATTCGAGTAATTAACAGGCTAATCGAAAGTTGGGTCAGTAGTTGGACAAATAGGTCCAAATAGTACGCACGTAAAGACCATCCAGTGATAGGGTACGTAGACTAAGCAAAAAAAACAAATGATCTTTGCCAGAGCCGTACTCGTTAAGATTCTAGTGACACTAACTGACCAAAAAAATGTGATACATTGGTCAGACTTCTATAAGAAGCTTGGAGCCGAAACTAGATCCATACGTGTTTAGACAACTATCTATATTCGATTGTATACTCTGCTCATTGAAGAATATTTGTATTAAACATGTTGAAAATTTCTGAAAATTTTCGATATTTTTGCGAATCAAATGTAATATTAAATTAAAATGTATTTTGTAGTAGTGATAGTATTATCATTCTATAAAAACAAACTAATTAAAATAGACTTTGTTCACAGTGTAATCTTTGTATTATGGTTATTAATAGAGTTTATCTTTAAAGTCATCATTCATTAATATTTTAATGCAATAATCAAATCAGACTAGTTGCAATGCAGCGTATCTGTTAAATATAACGATTTTTTTCAATATATCGATGGTTATACGAAAATCTGGAACCAAAATTTTCAGAAAATATAATAAATAACTTAAATATTAACAAATCTAAAAAAGAACTGAAATAAAACAAAATTAGAGTTTAATAAAACTGAAGTTGAGCTGAGAAAATCGGTTTCTCGTTTCTTCCTGTTACGATTTTTTAATGATTATCAAGGATTTCTTTACGTAAAGAATTAGATTTAGATAATCTAATCGTTTTCAATCTTAATTTCAATCCCATAAAATTATAATAAAGCGGGAAAATGTTTATATAGCTTTTTTTCGTTTTCCATCTCTGAATTGATATGAAATTTGTGTTCGTTTGGTTTTCAAATGTTGTAAACGAACCTGCTCGAAAATATTAAATTTCATTGTTTTTTATTGTTGTTATGTGGACACAACTTGATTTTTTTTTTGTAATATGAACTTTGTTCCATGAATGTTATTAAAATTTTCACAAGTTTGTTCATACACAATTCAGATTTACAAAGTAAAAAGTTCATTATTTCTATTAATTTACAAATAATTAGCAATATTACACCTTTAAATTTTATTATTTAAAAAAAACAATAATCAACAATTGAATTTTAACAATTTTTGTCTAAAAAGCCGGAAAGTTTGTGGGAGGGGTGTGTCAAAACTTACCGAATATGATTTAATTGTTTCCTATTAAATTTTTAGCGATATTATCAATATTCCTGTATAGAATATTTATATTTTTTAATAATTGAAATATGTGCAATTTAAATTATTATAAATAATCTGTTGTTGAGTTAAAAACATAAAAATTGCGACGACAAACTGGAATGACCGTCTTCACAACTTGATAATATTTGACGAATGAAAAAATAAACAAGTGAACGATAAACTTTTAATAAAAGAAAAGTTTATTTGACATTTTCTTTTGTACTTTTATACGTATGAAAACATCTGTTAAGCTAAATAAAGAGTGGCAACATACAACAAATGGTTTGTGTCTTAACTATTATTCAGTATACGTTTATTTCACCATTAGGTGACTTTGCTATAGCATACCTTTCACCTCAAATTTATATAAACAAATTTGTGCGACTCAAACTTCGTTTAGTATCCATTCAGATTTAGTGCAGTACAAATTCAGTTCTAGTTTAGTGGCTTAGTTCAATTCTCTATCCGTTGTAGTTTAGTTCTAGTTCAGTTCTTGATCAGTTCTGGTTCAGTTCTAGTTCAGTTCTAGTTTAGTTTCTGATTTTTACTTCTCACTTTCTTTTTTAATTGGTGTTTGAGTTATCGTTATTTACATCGTTATTCTCAGAAGCGGATTAATATGGGGGTTCTCAAAATACTGTAATGAATACATGATTGTTTTTTAATATAAATTCTGTTAACATTTTTTTCTCACGAGATTTAGCAAAATTTTATTTACTTAATGCCTAAACATTTAAGTGGATTAAATAGATTATTAGAGTTTTAAAACATTAGCATAATTAATATTAAAGTTATATATTTCCTTTTAAAACATTTACTAAAACAATTAATCAAGATTTTTAATTTGACCCATTTCACAAGCAAACATGTTTAATCTAATTTCAAGCCTTTTATTTAAAACTAATTGAATTTATATCTAAGGTTTTAAAACACTTAACGGTATAATTAGTGTTAAATTTTAAATTATATTAAGTCTAAAGAGAAAAAAAAACAACGTATTTTAAACAGATACCAACTGAATATCATATGGTTTTCAAAATATATTTGCTTTAACTTTGATGATTTAATAACAAAAAAATTAACCTTGAATTTGAAGACAAAATTTATAAAGCATTTCCTTTCTCTTAATAAAAGATGAAACAAAAGACAAAAATTTAAATAAACTTAAATTTGATGTCAAATAAATATTAAACGAAATTTTTTTTCTTTTTAATTAGTTAGTTAAAAAAAAACATAATTATGTTTAATATTTATTACTTTTATTAAATATTAAAGATTTTTATTTTAAATTTATGATTTAGTTTATTTCCTTATTAGTTTCAGCTTAACTTATAAATATTGAAACTTTTAATAGGAAATTTCTCCTTCTTAAAATACTTGTACTAGAACACAAAAGTTTGATAAATAATTTTAATTAAAATAATCAAATGTTATTAAATGTTGATTTAATCTAAATCTAAAATTTCCAAAATTCAAGATCATTTTTTATACCCACCATCAACAATTGATTGGGTTTTTCATTCCGTTTGTAACATATTAAAATATTCGTCCAAGGTCCCAAAATGTGTATATATTCTGGGTCCTGTTAAGATTCTAAGTCGATCTAGCTATGTCTGTCCGTCTGTCACGATAGTGATCGTACCGGATATATATCTAAGAAGATGAAATTTGGTACAAATATTTCTCTTATATAAGGTTTGTTTTACCCTGCACCTGCGTTTGTGCAGATGTTTGTAACATAGAGAAANNCATACCAAGTTTCATTACAATCAGCTTATTATTTAGCATATTTCGTCCTAAATATGAAAGGGAAGAACGTACAAAGATGAAATAATACACTGACTGTTAGATAGTAGAATGAATATTAAAAAAAATAGGCGTGCCCCGCCCACCCATACGTGATTTTGGTGTATTTTGTGATATAACATGTCTCAAATGTGAAGTAAATGGTGGTAAACGATGAAATTATTGATGTATCGTTAGTTAGTAGGAAGAAACTTCACAAAAACAAGTTGTGCTCCGCCCACTTTTCCCTACGTCTATAAAAATCTGTAACGAAAAGGTAATATTTTATATATTCCACTAGACCTTATTAATATATATTGAATTTTCACCCGCCCACCCATAAAAATCCGTGTTTTTAATGTATTTTATCACAAATATGAAATGAATGGAGGAAGAGCGTATAAAAACTATATTAAATATACTTTAATATATTTTGATGATGGGTATTAAAGATTCTGTTAAGCCGAATATAACATTCTTACATGTTCGACAATAATTTCACATCAATAATGCTGATGTTTTTTCTTTCGTTTTAGCAAAAAAAAAAGTAAAAAATGTATAATTAATTAAATTGTTAATAAATTAAAAGCTTATAATTTAAATCTAATAAAATATTTAGTATATGTGTAAATTGGCCAAGGGCTATTCTTAATTAAAAAAGCTAAACTAAAATTTAAATTTAAGTGGGGTTATTGATTTTTTAATGTGGTTTAAAAAATATTTTTGTCAAAAAGATAAAGAAATTAATTTAAAATTATTAATTATAAATCAACGAATTAAAATATATAAATTTTACAACAAAATAACAACAAGTAAAATTATATTCGCTAAATTGGTCGAATTTTTTATACCCACCATCAACTGAGAAATGGAGGACACTAAATGAACAGCTTAAGCCTCTAACTACTCCGTTCTATGATCAAGTATTTTTCGGGCAATGCCTTTGGTGACCACCGCTGCATAGCTAGCTAAAGTTAGAAGGCAAAGGTTTCATGGAATTAAACTGGTTTTATGGATTTATCAGGAACGTAGGCATTGTACGCTGAAATATGCTTACATCATGATAAGTCGATGGCATAGATATTTAGAATCGATAGCGGAGAATTTAGTCATGGAACGTGTGTTTTTGATTTGGAGTAAACGTTTCGCTATATAAACGTGTATAATAATTCTGGTCTGGTGGAGCGGCCATCAGCCATGGCATCAAAAATTATAAACCGTTTCCGGCCACGTTTAATATCATAATAGAAAAATATAGCACAGGAAATAAATCTGAACGGTCTTACCGTTCTTATTGAAGACTGTAATAAGGGTCCAAATTGCAATACCTTGTGTATACATTTTCTTTAAAACTTTCTTAATTCATTATTTCTGAATCGATTGTGTAAAAGATTGGTAAGATTATAATCAGAAAGATGCCCTGTTTTTATGTTTAATTTTACTGTTCAAATTTTTTTGCTATAACCAAATTTGAACCGATTTTACTAACAACAAATGTACAAATTATTAAAAGCTTTTTAAGATTTAACTTTGAGAAAATTCGATTTCATCTGTTTTTGGACTAAAAAGTGCTAATAGGAAGTGTATTGATATTGTTCGATCATTTCGTTGTATGATTAAGTTAGTTATGATTATATTATACATCTTTGGAAAGGTTACTAAATGTACTGTATATTATCAAAAAATTTGTTTAACGTTTAACGTAAAGAAGAAGCAGTTACATAGCTTCGTAACTTTTGCTTCAAAATCGAATTCGAAAAATTTGTTTAACGTAAAGAAGAACCAGTTACAAAGCTTCGCAACTTTGGCTTCAAAATCTTCTGATAAAATCGTTTGGCCAAATACAATATTTAATGCCAGATTGTAATCAAATACCAATCAGATTCCAATACGTTCTAAAATCCGTAAGAGAAAGTGCAGATGGATTGGGCACATACTAGAAAAAGATGAAACCCCTCCCACCCGTACTACGATCGAATGGAATCTTTAGCAAAGCCGTAGAAGTTGCCGACCCTCATTAACGTGAAATAGGTAGCTTAGAAAAGAAGTCGATAAAAAAAATGGTTGAAGCTAAAGGTGAAATAAAAACCATTGCTTTGATGGGTATTAGACTTGGATTGCGTAAGATATTTAATGCACTAACATTTGAAAGTAGGGTGATTTTGTACCATTTTTATAAAGTCCTACTTGTTAAATTGCTTATGTTTATTTTAACGTTCTTTGTGAGCCGATATCGTTTTACATGTTTAATAACAAGATACTTCCATAAAAGATTAATATTGTTTTCCATAATTACCCTGTTCCAATGCGTTCCTACATAGAATTAGAAAATATATATGCCAGGGCATTAATGGGAAAAAACTTTAGGCAAATTCCAGAAAAAGTTCATTGGAATATTTCGGAAATTTAAACTTTATTTTTAAATAACATTTTGCTAAATCCCCAAAAATGTTAATCCGAATCTTTCAAGACTTGAAATCTTATCTTTGGGCTAAAGATTCTTTGCTGAGGTCACATTATTTTAATGCTAAAAACTGACTACTAGGGGAGTAAAATTGCCCATTTTCATCTCACCTTAATCTGCGTCTATTGAAGTCAATATATTTTCTTGTGGACAGAAGAGAGGTTTTTTTTTACAACTGACTTTGACACAATTTTTAAAAATTCAAAGTTTCTTATTCTTTACTGAGGTCATATTATTTCAATGCTGAAAACAGACTACTTGGGGAGGGAAATTTCCCATTTTCTTCATCCCACCTTAATAAGCGTCTATTGAAGTCAATATATTTTCTTGTGGACAGAAGAGAGGTTTTATTTTACAACTGACTTTGACACAATTTTTTGTTAAAATTGTGTCAAATCTAATGTTTTTTATTCACTTCTAAACATAATATAATCCTCTTGAAAAAACTGGATCTATTTGAATTAAATGTTCTTAACAAAATCAAACAACTTTTTCCTCTTACGAAAAAAACAACTGAAAAATCCAACTTAAAACAAAATAAATTTGACTAGACAATTTTTAATGAACCATAACGTTTGCTCTGGTGATGGCATCTTTGACCAACAATTTAGTAATTTAAAACATTTTACAATTGTAACACCATAAGAGCAACAAGTAAAACTAAAAATGTGATGAAGCATAACAACAATAATACACAATTTTCACAAAAATATATTTCGTTAGATGAATTTCAACAAAAAACAAGATTTGGAATAGCTTTAGCAATAGAATAATATAATATATTTTTTTTTTCATTTTTTTGAAACTATCAAATAAATAGTCTTAAGTAGTTGTAAATAACTAGAGTAAATGCAACTTGTTGCAACTGCTACTAAGAAGAACTAGAAATAACAAAAACAAGTGTGTAATTGTGTTTGTTTGTTTGGTTTCTGCAGAGCCGGCAGATCTAGTTAAAGAATAATTGTTAGTAATAAGATCTGATCAGATTGATCGCCAATATGGCAACAACACTACAACAGACTTGCTAAATATAAAAAAAGCAAAAACATTTTAAACTAAGACTTGTTAGTTAAGTCCAACTAGGCTTACTGACTGTTTAGTTGTTTGATTGTAACAATCATATGATAATAAACAACTTGTATTGCAAGAAGAGTCTTAAGAAGAAACTTAAATATGAAACTGGAGAAATATCGAGAAAAAATACAAGAAAATACAAAAAGAAACAGTTCGATTTTTGTTGGTGATTGTTTATTGCTACAAGTATTAACAGTTAATATTTATATTATAAAACTTGTAATACACAATCACAAACAAACCAACAAATTACTTTAGTATTAGCGCAATCTCATCTGGCCAACAACACAAAAAAAATATTAACTGAAATATAAAATAAATACAATCTGTTGCTGTTTTTCTTTCATACTGAACAAAAAAAAAATATATTGTATACAACGAAATGTTGTGGAATACAACATAAAAGAGAAAGCAGGTCACTTGTATGACAACTTTAGGCCACAACAAAACTATCATTACACATATTCCACCATACTCTAGCCATAACACCAAGACCAAACAATTGAACACCAGACTGATTCAGTGTGTTTATCAGTTGGCTCACTGAATCACTTCTTCTTCTTGGTGTTGTTTTGGAATTCTTCAATTGTGCAAATAGTATCAGATGGTTGG
Source organism: Chrysomya rufifacies (assembly GCA_014858695.1). Lineage (NCBI taxonomy): Eukaryota > Metazoa > Arthropoda > Insecta > Diptera > Calliphoridae > Chrysomya > Chrysomya rufifacies. Next base: position 371 of record JACGTJ010007868.1, on the reverse strand, counting down.
CTGGAGTCATTTACTTTTTTTTTAATGGTTTTTTATCTTTATTGGTTTTGTTGAAATTTGTATTAAATTGTTTTGGTTTTATGGTTTTTAAGTAACCTGTGTGCAGTTATCATTTTCGGGTTTTTAATTGAACAAAAGTTCTATTAATGTTTGAAGGTTAATAAATGTCATTGAATTAATGACCTATAAAAAATTGGGTTTGAGATAATAAATTTTGTAAAAATAAGAGTCTATTTCGAAGTAATTTATATAAATTCCACGAGAATTAAATTTGAACTGAAAGAGGACTAGAATTAAACTAAACTAAAACTTAAGTTTCAGTTCATTTCTAGTTGAGTTCTAGTTGAGTTCTAGTTCAGTTCTAGTTCAGT